>JAOEHT020000784.1:0-15247 GCA_025448195.2 Parazoanthus atlanticus | reverse complement strand
ATAGGACAATGAGCCTTGGAAATTCCTGGGGGGAAGGGGGGGGGGGTGGTCCAAAAAAAATCCTTCCGTGTGGGGGTGTGGATATTTTCTGGAACTACACAATAGTGTGGACGAGCAACCAGCGTTTTCCCGCCAATTCCAAAGCAGTTGCAAAAAAAGCGGGAAAATTTTGACAGACGTTGTCTTGTTGTAAGCATGTACCCTTCCGTTGCGCCGGATGACAACGGGTTACCTCGGGTAACTCGAATCACGCCAGTGTAAACACAACCCGAGGTACATCGAGTGTTCTCGGGTAACCAAAAAATACTCGTGTAAACGAATTTCGGGGACGTCCCCGGGACGTACGGCGAGATAACTCGTACAAGTGTAAATGGGTTCTCTGTCTACTGCACAGACACTTACTTGTCTCCACGATTTGTAAACTGTCATCACTGTTCACGAGTGGAACAGAGTTAAGCCTGGGGCGGCATGTTACGCGTGTATCGTCTTCACTTTCTTATTGGTGCAGCGGACAAACGGCAAATTGTAAAAGAAAAATGAACGTTACTAAATAAAACAAAAGTAACAATTATGAGCAGACTGGCTTTTCAGCCGAAAGTGCTTGTGACGAATTGTTCTTTTTTAACCGTCGAGTTGTTACTAATGTGATGTACATAAAAAAATTGTCAGGGATAGGGTGCTTACATTTGCTTCGTTTCGTCGAGAGTGCGAACAGGCTTTAAGATTTCATAGCAGAGGAAGCATTTAACCGCAGAAGAGGTTTAGTTTCACAGTCTCTCAGTATTTTAATATGTCAAAGTGCTACAGTGCATGATTGTCACATTGTTATCCAACTGAGAGACGAAAGTTTCACAGCGGTTACGGCAACTCGTGAAAGCAGACGGAAGAAGTATTTTGCCGCAGAAGAGGTTAAGTTCAATAAGCTCTACTTTACTAATACGCTTCAGTGTTACAGTGCATGGTTTAGTTGTCATACTGTTATGCAACTGAGACGAAAAAAATCGGGACTTTACTTCAAAGCGGTAACGTCAACTCTTGATAGTGGAAGAAGCATTTTACCGCACACGTTGAGTATTACACTATAGTGCTACAGTGCATGATTTAGTAGTCATATCATTGTCTAACTGAGCGACGAAAGATCAAGACTTTACCAGTTCATAGCAGTTACGTCAACTCTTGAGTTGAAAAGAAGGATTTTGCCGCGGACGTTGAGTTTCACAGGCTCTACTCTAATATTACACCACAGTGCTACAGTGCATGGTTTAGCAGTCATATTATTGTCAAACTGAGCAACAAAAGATCAGAACTTTACTTCATGTGGCAACAACAAATTGTGATGGTAGACGGAAGAAGCATTTTGCCGCAAAAGAGGTTAAGTTCCATGAATTCTACTTAACTAATACGCTAAACTGTTACAGCGCATGGTACAGCGCTTATATTATAGCCCAGCTGAAAGACGAAAGATCAAGAATTTAGTTCATGCGGTTACAGCAAATCGAGATAGCAGACGGAAGAAGTATGTTTCCGCAGAAGCGGTAAAGTTCCATAAGCTCTGCCGCACTAATACGTTACTTTACAGTGTTACAGTGCACTGTTCAGCGGCCCATTGTTGTCCAGATCAAGACTTTACTTCATATGGTAACAGCAGACGGAAGATGCATTTTGCCACGGAAGAGGTTCGGACATTTGGTATCACTCAAGGAAGAAAGGTGCATAACCACAGACACAGACACAGCACAGACAAACATACACATACACATACACATACACACATAAGCGGACAAAGTCAAGGATGCACGCACACAGCTCTTACTAATGCCAAGTCTAACTGCATGGTGCTGTTCACTCTCCTTCAAAATATTTGTTCCTTATACTTGGAAATCAACTCAATTTGTACCATTGTTTACCTTCTGTTATGCAATCCTTTCCATCACTTTTCCACGTGCTGGTGTGCGGTTCAGTACCTGGATAGCTGTTGGAGTAGGCCACCTCTTCGCTTAGCTGTTCCCCCTTCTTGGACTGAGGAATGTCCACTGGTTCAGATGGACGAGCGGCTCCATGTTTTGCTCCAAGAGTGTCTACTGATTTAATCAATCAATCAATCAACCAATCAATCAATCAATCAATCAATCAGTCAATAATATGATGGACAAATGAACGGACTAATGGAGGGACGGATGGATGGATGAACAGATGGATGGATGAACGGATGGATTATTTGATGAATGGACGGATGGTTGGATGGACGGATGGATAGATGTACAGACAGACAGATGGATATACGGATGGGTGGATGTACAGACCGACGGATGGGTATATGGATGGATGTTCGGACGGGCAGATGATTAGATAGATAAGCATTTAGATGGATAGATTGATGACTGGAAAGACAGATGGTGATTGTAGACAGACAAATACACACATATTCGAGAATGGAGCAAAGAGCTTTCAAAAAAACACATACCCTGCGCTGTGCATGCAGTAACTTTATCATTAGCGTACCTTCGCTTCGCATCTGAACAGCCTCTACTTCATTAAGATGACCGTCAGAGGGGATCAAGTGACAGCTCTCCTCCATATCAATGTCGTTGATTTGCTTGGAAGTCATTTTTCTCTCAGGGTCTCGTCCCAGTGCAGTGGAGACTGCCTCAGGGTTACTGGTAGGGATGGTGTATATCCCTAGAGTAAATTAATATCAGCTTTCCCTCTGTACTAAACCCAGTTCAGTATAACTTTTGCACTTTGAATTCTTGAGTGTACAGTGGAACCCCGATATAACGAAGTTACCAAAATAATACCAAAAGCTTCGTTATATCGGGGTTACAACAAAAGTAAAGGACAGTGAAAAGGCCAATCCTGTAGATCAGTTGCATTTGATTTATTGTGTGATATACACAAAACCAGAACTTAGCTTGAAACTACTGTTCAACAGTTCACAGTGGAATCAAGACTGAAACAAAACAATGTATTCGTTTAGCCTGATAATTCAACCGCCGCAAGTCGAGAAAAACTTTGTTATATCAGGGTAAAATTTGTCCTTGGGACCCCAAATTTGGTTCGTTAAAACGGCGTTCTTATCATACCGGGGTTCGTTATATCCGGGTTATGTGTCATACAAATTGCTAAAATTTTGCCGGGCCCAAAAATATTACTTCGTTATAACGGGGACTTCGTTATATCAGGGTTCGTTATATCGGGGTTCCACTGTAGCTACTTTTCTGGGCCTCTGAGTCAGTAGCTGCCTTGCAAATTATTAGGGCAAAGTTTTGTTACTAAATTAGCGGAAGGAATTTTTTTACGCTCTTCTTTACCGAGAAAGTGATTTTGGAATATCAATTACCAAGAAATGGGCTGTTTTGATCAAAAGTGTCAAACGTATTTGCTTCGTAAAGGAAACCCATGCAACTCACTGTGTTTGATTTGGGTTTGTGACACACATCAAGTACCTAGCTAGCATTTTAGCAAGCATAGGTTATGCTATTGCAATCCTGAGCAAGGAATTATTTTCTTAAGACATGTAATTTCAGTTGAAAAAATTTACTCAGAAGTGCATGCGGTATTTTAACAAATGAGAACTTGCCAGTTTTGGCATTCTACCAGTAGATATCAGTGTAGCCATAACTGTACAACAGTACAAGAAAGTATGCTAAAGTGTTGCTTTACACAAAGATATGAAGGCAAAAATTCATCCAACATGCCAGACTGTCGGAAGCCAGGGAGACGTTTCCAACATTTTCTGTCACATTGACCGTGCCAATAAACAGTTCTTCGAAATTGGCAAGGATAGAGCCTTCTCAACCCTTTATGATGAGCTCAGGCCCACGTAAATGGTTGCAAATAGAGTAAAATAAGTCGAGTTGTGTTACCATTCAAAAGAAATATAATTGTGATATACCTTGTGAACAGAGGTGATCCACCACTTGCTCCAGGGATGATTCGCTCTTGTTAACAAATAGTGAATCCCTAGCCATGCCCATCACGTACACGTCTTGAGCTCCAGTACTCTCCCCGTTGAACAAGCATCGCTGAGCTGCCTTCTTTAGGGTTGGTGAAAGGTCCGTGTCGGATGCAATTTTACGAATAGGAAGCGATCTCTCAGTTCCTTCGGTCTTTTCCAAAACACTCTTCTTGAATTCCCCCACAGCAAGTTTCCTTTTTACTTTACTGCCGTTCTCAGTACATTCTGAACTCTTGTTTATCGAATCATTGCCAATGTACGGTTGGTTTTCTGGTGACTGTTGCATATTGACAGCGCATTCTTCTGCTATATTCACGGACATGTTGGAGGACTCTGTGCTTTGTTCGTCCGTTCCCGATGTACTAGTCTCCTCTGATTCATCCATATCAACGAAATGGCCGCCAATACTTGATCTTGGTTGTTCATTCCCACTATAGAATTTATCATCAAAGGTGGGTAATTCATAAGCGTGAATATTAGGTGATGCCTTAGATGAAAAGGATAATTTACTCGCATTGGCTTTATTAATACTGTCGTCACTTCCAGTGATCGTGCTGGAAGTCCTCGGGTGAGCATCTGTTCTCCCGCTTGCTGTAACATCTGTTGTAGGTCTATTTGCAGTCGATCTTAAAATGCCGGCATTAGAGTGATAGAAACCATCAGCGGAGACAGTCACCACTGACCCCGATGATGGTATAGTACACTGGCTATCGCTGGCACTTCGCGTAACCTTGCTCTCTCCATAGTGAACCTTTATGTTGGCAAAAGACAGACGTTTAGCAAGCTGTAAAAATGTGACCATACAAACAAAGCAGAAATACTTCAACAAACTTGACTGAACCATAATTTACTTGCTAGTAAGTTTCTATTTTAGCTGAGTTGGAAAGTCGCTGGATTAGTGGCGCTGGTGAGATCCTACAATATTGGTGTAAAACTAAACAAGTTTTTTTGTACAGATTTGTTTCTTGAGAGCTTATTGACTTATGATCGGACTGCCTTATAACCGGATGAGACTTAATATGGGAGTTTTCTATATACTGGTGTTTACAGTATCACAAAACTTTAAAACCATCACAACAGTCAATTGGATTCACAAGTAACAATTAAGCTTTAATATGTACGTAACAAACCTAATGCATCTGGAACATTCCTGTATGGTGGTGGTGGTACGTGAGAGAACGAGGGGAAATATATTTATTTGGATGATGACCAGAATGATTAAAAGTGAGTGGAAAAAGGATGGGGAGGGGCGGGAGGAGGGTAATTTTTAGCGGGATTTGACGGTATGAGGCCAGAAATAGCTTCCTGTAAATGATCTTCACTTGTGCCAGATTCGTAAGTTCAATGTTACATACATTACACTAGGTTGTTTTAGCAAGCAGTGCAGACGCAATCACTCACCGTCCTTCCAACTTCACTACCTTTCCTTTTTGTTACATCGGAGTTAAAATCCCATGATTCTTTCTTTATTCTCCTCGGAGAGCCGATGTAATAAGGATCATCCATTGTCCGAGCTCCTGGACTAAAATGAAGCTCAATATGGAACCTTTGTTCGGACTGCAGATCTGCAGTAGGGTCCTCGTACAACATTAGCACTATCTGGGTCATGTAGTTCAACTCAGGAACCTCCCCAAGGAAGTCGATTGCTCTCCTCCACTGCTCATCCGAGGCATCCTAGATTATGACAATGACAATGACAACGAAAAGAGAATGAAAATGAGAGTGACAACGACAATGACACAGACAAAGACAAACAAACAAACCATAAAAACAAAAAAAATACAAAGAAAACAACAATGACAAAGACAACAACAGCAATGTCAATGACAACATTAGGCAAAATGCTATTGTTCTTGACGACATCTATTCCCAATTCGAAAGTTGACTATTGGGCGGATAACCATAAATAAAACGCAAATGATTTTGAGAGTCGCTTTTCATTTCATGTGAATCTATCTGTCAACATCGTTGAGCTCATTTCCTGAAAGGGGGCGTTTGTATCCGCTTCTTGGGGACACCGACAGTTAATGAAATGAATTACAAAGAAGAAATAATGGTATGGCTTGTGCTCAAAGTCCCAAATTGTGTAATAAATCAATAAATTGAACCATTTGCATTTTCTTTTCTCCGTTTTGGCAACTCATTCTTAGTCTTTTAGTCTTATTCTTACAATTACGATCACAATTATTAACTGCTCGAAGATTAGGGGAAATGGACGTTCGCACCGCAAATTTATCCTTAATTAATTGTAAATGACAGTATGTTTCTTTCGTCGGCATCTTCTAAATATATAACACGTTTTTAAAGTTCTCGGAATCCAAACAGAATCTAATTTTAAAAAAATTAGTTTTTGGCTGCCAGATTTTCTGTCTATGTGCCATAAGAACAATACTATTCAAAATTTCTTCGGATGGGAAGAACACTATCTTTATTTTAATTCATTCTTTCGAGGAGCAAGATGGTTCACCTCACATCTTCTGCGGCAGACAAAAAATCTTGAATTTCTTAGTAAAAACCCCATCACTTAACGTTATTCTCAAACGGTAACCACTCAAAATACTCAGGAGACGCAACTTCAGATAAATGCAACTTTCACGTTTTCCATGGGTATGCTCACGGACCACTCTAGGAGCTCACGCCTTCGGCGCTCATTCTTACCCACTCAAATAAATTCCTGACTGGGGCCCTGACAAACTACTTAGTCTTCCGGCTTAGGCGTTAGGGTTTAGGTTAGCAAATGTCGGATCATTCCGTGACTGCACACAGGGAGTAACTACCGGTTGTGGTTTTAATGAGAAAAAATCCGTTTCGTTGCAGTTTAGTCTATTATAGCTTGTTGGGTATCACAATCTAAGTACCATATTACACCGAGATACTTACGCCAAAAAGTTTGCCGCATCTCAGGGTGTTGATGACCGTATGAACGTGACTTTCACTTGTGAAGTAAAGCCTTGTCCTTACGTGACGGTGTGGCGTTACCACACCACGGGAGTACCTGTAGTAATGTCACACAGCAACCACGGGTTAAAAAGATATACAAAATTAACAAACCATACACAGATGTGCTGGCATGCATTTTCAACCTCAGTAATAAGTAGTGCAATCTAAAAGACGAGCATACTTGGGATCGAGTCTTGTTGTTCCATCTGATTGGTCGGCGTGTCTAAGGTCGCCGCGTATCTTCCTCAGAAGCCTGGTACACACCCTCTGACTAATGCTTAGCTTCTCGTCCCGGGTAATGCCATATTCCTATACGTAAAATAGAATATTTTTGAGCCATTTAGATCCATGTTTTCAGGGAGAAACCGGAAACACGTGACCAGCGCCACGGGTAATGATTTGTTTGTTAGATAGTTAGTTAGTTAGTTAGTCAGTGAGTTTTAATTTTTTTAAATTATTTTCGCCAGCATATTTCTTACATTTTTATATTGTAATGAGCGCTGAGAGTTTTTTTGCGCACTTTAAAATATAGTTGCCGTTGTTGTTGTTTTTATAGTAGCTCGTCGTCTTCTTCTTCTTTTCATTATTATTACTATTATTTATTACGTTCTTACAAAAAGGCTTCTTAAGTGGTTTAGTAGTTTTTTTGTGAACAAAAAGAAAGGAAAAATGATCTCTCGTGGAGCTCAACATAAGCGCAAAACAAGAGGGAACAATGACTGCACGCCAAAATAACGAAACATGACATCCCGGAGTACACAATATAGCAACAAAAGATTATCAGCTATAATTTCTGGACAAAAACAGTGTAAATGAAAGAAAACAGTTCCCAACGATTTACTTTCACTCACTGCCTCCCTGAGGGACGGGTGATGAATGACGCTTTTTGTCTGAAAACTTTTCAAAACTGTGTCAAATACGCATATTTTGTCTTCAGTTCTCTTTGGTGAAGGTCGCGGAAGGAGTCCGAAAATTTACAGGAAAAATTTTATCGACAATTTTTAACTCATTAGTACATCGTTTAAACTGTTAAAGATAGCAAAACTGTTTATAGCAGTGCAGTGGTTTGCAATGGAGCATACGTACCGATATTTTGATGAGAACGTGTCTTCTCGAAGCCTAAAAGCTGACGTAAAACCTTTTTACTGATCAACTTTTGTATTCACCAACTTCGATGGTTAATTGTATTTAAATTCAACTCCGAGCCTTGCCAGAGAGCCTTGAACCGACTACTTTAGGTCACCGTACAGTCTGAAGTGAGCCAAACATCAAAATTGAGATTTTAACTAACAAAGGTAGCCTTTGGAAACAAAAAAAAAAGTTTTCGAAAATCTCAAACTGTTGTCGAGATATTGCGAATAAAAAATTTCACCGGAAGTAACTTTACACCCAGCTACTCTTTCTTCAAAGTCTATTTTGTCAAAACAATTTCTGTACGATTTAGGACAATGCAAAAGTTCCCAACTCGATCGATTTTTGTCCTATCGCCATAAAATTTGGCACAGCGCTAGCGATAGTATAATAAGTAAACCTCATAAACGTGCCAGGAAAATTGGAAATTCGATTTAGTTTTTTATTTATGGGGTCAGTTCACTAATCCGCTTGAAAATTTGAAAATTTCTTGAATCAGTTCTAAAATATGGATGACGTACGTTAACAAAAATCCCTGACACGTTATTAGTATTCAAACTGTGCTGAATTTAGAATGATAACAAACGATGTCAAAAGTGAAAAACTGAAGGACTTGGCGCTTCATGAAGGGAAAACGCTCGCTCCCAAACAGCGTGTTAGTTCTCGCTTACAAAGACCACTTTGCAAAAATGACGTACACCATCAGTTAGACAATTTTATAAGCTCTACAGTGAATAAAATAGTGATATATACGTTTATGGGTAACCGTTACATCTTAACGAAGCTACGAACTGATAACTGAAAACACCGCTCAAGGTGTACCGTAACCTTAAGTGAGGCGTTAATCAAATACCGTAAAGTCCAGCTGATAGGACCTGGGCTATTTTGTATTTGTAAGAGGTTTTGGTGGGAGGGTTTTAAACCGTATAATAAGAACGACGGAAAGAAGAAAACGTTTCATAACAAGCTAGCAATGCCTCTAACTATATTCGCCAAGACTATCGAGACTATCACCCAAATTTTGCACCCTTAAACAGGGTTCCCCGCCACTCATTTGAAAAAACAAAATTGTCATGATTTTTCACTGACCAAATAGTATTTTTCACTGACCTGTAAGCAAAGTAAAAATTTCTGTTAACCTTGCTCCCGCAGCCATGCAAGACTGATGAGCCTACAACAGGTCTAAAATCGTCTTACTTTTGATAAAAGGTAAGACCACAGCACAGCACGGATCACCATACCCGAGTGGAACTCCAGAAAACTCTTCAAATTTCGTTTTCTAGAAGAAAGCATTCCCAAAACAAAAGTCTGAAGACAAAATTACCCAACTTTTCACTGACTTGAGAATAAAATCAGGATTTCCCCGACCTAAATCAAAACTCTCTGACAATTCCCTAACTTTTCCCTGACCGTGAGACCCCTGTCAAACAATTTAAACATACAAGACAACGCATATACCTGCGGTATGACAATATCTGCCAAGGCTTTCGCACACTCATACAGTTCATATGTGTTTCCCAGGCTCAGCTTTCTGTGTACATAGAAATTACAACAACATTAAATTTGGAAATAAGTTTAAAGAAAAACAAGATATAAATGAAGCCCGTAAACAGGAAGGGGGTCTGATAAACCAAAATTAGAAATAGACCACACTTTTAAATGCTCATAATTCTGTTGTCTTTTATCGTATTTGAGTAAGGTTTTCGCTAAAGTTCATGGTTCATTGAATTGCGTTACTTGCCCAATGCTTACCCCCACTTTACTTCCCCATCCCGTCCTGAAATTAAAAAGAAACATCGACACACCGAGCAAAACCATCAACCGAACTGACTGATAGTGCCAGTATGAATAATCCTGTTGACAGACGCGTGTAAAGTCGGTTTGCTGCAGCTGTCAGGGCGTTCACGGTGCCTGTGTAAAACAGCGACCGTAACTGAAACCCTACCCGACCCCACCCCCAAACCTCTTTCTACTTCTGTGGTGAGACTTCGTGACATCTTCTCGGTCCAGAATGACGTCTTAGCTGCACTAATCTCAATTTATAATTCGATTGCAAATAGCGTGATCGAGGTGTCAGTGATACCGGGAAATGTTGCAATTGGGGCCTAAAAGCCCGTTTGAACGGATTCAACATAGTCAATGTTGGGCGATGTTGGAAGACAAGTTTGATCCAATCAAACTCAACCAACGTCGTCCGACACCATCCAGCAAGGTATTCAAATGGACCCAACATCTTATGTCCAAAGTCTTGATCAGAATGATGCAAGAAACAGATTTTCAAAAGACTCCATGTATAACTAAATTGTGGAAGACTTCCAGATCTGGTTATATACATAAAACCCAATTCCTAGAATTGTCACGACATCGACGATCTATAAAAGAAGCTTGCAGTGTAAGACTTAGGAGTCAAGCTCTTGTTGATCGGCAAAAATGCTGGAAAATAACCAAGTTAGTTTGAGTCTCCTTTCCTTGACAACAAGTAAGGATGCAGATTCGATGGTGGACGGTCATGAAATTTGAGCTCCATCAAAGTAACTACGGTTAACTACGGTTCCTTTTGGTTTTTTTTCCTTTTGACAATTTGTCGCTCGCTTAGCTTGCTGTGCTATCTTGTTATTATTTTCTGCTTGCATTATGGGCAAATCGAGAGGCCGAACAGCTTCTCAAAGTGGTAAATCTGAGGTTGAACTTGCATGTGCTACTGAAGGCGATTTGGTCTCTCTCTCTACGCTGAAGGAAATGATGGCAGCCCAAGAATCGCTAATGAAGTCTTTCTTTGAGTCTTTTATTGAGTCCGTCAACACCAGAGTGGACGATTTGGTCCAAACTGTTGCATCACTGAAAGCCAGCATTAAGTTTACACAGACGGACGTGACGGAGCTACAAATGGCCGCCACGAAACTCGAAGAAGTCGAGGAGGCAGTTTCCGATCTTCAGTCTGGACTGCAAGCGCAAACGTCAAAGGCCGAGTACCTTGAGAACCAGAGTCGCAGAAATAACATCCGTGTTTCTGGAATCGCTGAGTCGTTGCGTGAGACGTGGGATGAGGCAGAGGAAAAAGTCCGTGTTGCAATCAAAGAGAAACTCGACCTGGAAGTGGACATCGAGAGGGCCCATCGCGTTGAAAGAAAGAAGGATGCTTCCAGTCGCCGTCAGGCCGAGAAGCCTAGGACCATCGTTTGTCGGCTTCGCTGCTGGAAACAAAAAGAGGCAGTCCTTCACAAGGCTCGTAGGATCAAACCTGAAGGACTGTTTATCTGTGAAGATCTCGCCCTCGCTACACTACAGAAAAGAATTAACCAGTTGGATAAACTTAAGGAAGCGAAAGGGGCCGGTAAAACAGCGTTCTTTATTCTGGATTGCTTGGTTATTCGAAACAAAACTAATGATTAAACTTGTACGTAGATCTTCACTTGACCTTTCGAGTCCCAAGATTATAATAATCTTCGCGAATTACCGTTTTTTCTCATCTTGACAACGAAGCCTTTAATTTGGCTCTTTTTGAGCACTCAAACGGTCGAATAATTTTCGATACTGATAGGTTATCTCATCTAAAATTTAATCCTTTACTTTCTGAAATACATAACAACTTCGGTCTTTGTAAAAATGTAGATCCCGATTCTAATTTTCTTTTGGAACAGGTTAGTTGCGATTATTACATTGAAGATCAGTTGAATAATTTTTTGTGTAAACAAAATATTCAAAGCAATCGTTTATCGTTTATGCATATCAATGCGCGCAGCATTCAGCGTAATCTTGATGGAGTGACGGATTTATTTACTGCTGTAAACCTTTAGTTTTCTTTTATTGGCATTTCTGAGACTTGGCTCCATGACCATTCACATAATGTAGACATACCGGGCTATAATTTTGTGCACAAACATCGCACTGTCACTGGTGGAGGTGGTGGAGAATTTTCAATTTAAATTCCGTGCTGATCTGGTGTTTAGAAACGAAAATTGCGCCGAGTCTTTGTTTGTCAAGGTAACGAGACCCAAAGAAAAAAACCTCATTATTGGAGTTATCTATAGACCTCCAAAACAGAGCTTAACGGAATTTGTAAATGAACTGGACTCCTTATTGGTTAGCGTATCAAAAGAAAACAAAGTATGTTATCTCATGGCTAACTGGAATCTTGACTTACTGCCATTCTCAGTAACACGTGCGCTCCCGTTAAAGTGAAAACTCGTTTTCGTTACTGTTTCCATGACAACGTAAAGTCTACTTCAACGTGTGCTTGAAGTCTTTGGCGCGCTTCACGTGTTGTCGAAAAATATGAATAAGCCGTTTTATCGTTTCCTCGGGGACTTTACTTATTCCCAAACTCCCAATTGATAGAAGATACCGAAGTAATTGGCATTGAGGGGCCTGGAGAGGACGAAACTCAAATATTTCAAGAGGAAGATGAACTTGTGAGTATTTACTTTGTATGAATTTATCCGCGTAACAACATGGCGACAACACTCGCGTCATTTCGCCAAAAACGCTCCAATGTATCAACTCCTGGACTTGGAAATGTAATGCTGTAGTAGGTCATTTCGTAAGTTTTGCGTGATTTTACATTCCAGAGAGAGGTGGCCTTGTACCTAAAAACAGCGAAGGGGAAAGTTGAAGGAGCAGAGCTTCCTCCTTTTGAACTTCCGAGACAATGGACATTCGAGACGCTTTCATGTTGTGTGAGCGATTACATATCGCGAAGAAGAAACAGCGGGAAGATTATTATAGACCAACTGTATTACCTAAAAGCACGTGAGAAGACCGTAGTGCTTCTAAACGGGGACCAAGACGTCGTTGCTCTCCTAAATGAGTATCCACTAGTACACCAAAGGAACGGCACGAAGAGAGCAAAAATGTACTTGGTGGTTGATTTCCTTGAGCACGGTAAATTACAGAAGAAATATCTTACATATGCGCATTTGATCATATTTCATATGTTCGTGATTTGCGCAATATACTAACAAAATATTTTACATATTTGGAGAAGAGGTCGTTTAGTTTTCTTTCAAAAGAAGTTGTTTATTGTCCGTGGTTTTGTTTTTGTCCAAGTAGCTCGACATGAGACAGAATCACAAAGCATCCTAACCCCTCGCCGATCACCGCGAATCAGAGCACAGCAAGAGTGCACGTTCGACATATTTATACATGAAATCTCGAATGATATGAAGGTCGGATCAACATCAAATGTTTTACATAATGTGAGCGCCAATGCAGATATTGAACATGTTGCAATGTGTGAAGCGCGCACTGATCACTGACTTTACAGGGTCTTTTTCACTGACCATATGGGGAGGCGTTGTGCAAACGTTGGAGTTTTGGCAGTAGGACTCGTTTCAAGTTGCTTCGTCCATTCAATGTTTTCACATAGTGAAAGTAAGTAGGGCAGATAAGTCGTATCAGTAGAACATTTTGTTTCTCGGTGTGTTCGCGCAAAATTCATTTGTGTAGAGTTTTTTTATATTCCATGTGTAAACTGGCAGGGTTTAACCCAGCTTTAAACCTTTAAGAGACAATATTTACCATAAACATCAGTTGTCAATTCTATACATTTGCGTCTCTGATGGCAATATCACGAGTCTTTCAAAACTCAGCTATAGAACGACCGATATTCCCACTTCTGATCTGCAACAGTCTTCTTTCAAAATCGAGTAGAACGCATGTGCTAGAGGACAGAGAAAAGAAAACGTAATACTGATGAGCATGTGATCACGTGCAAGGTGCGTGTCGCCCCAGCCTTCCTCGGCCTCACAGCTGGAAGGTGAATTCCACTCTCGCTAGCTCTTTGGATTGATCGGTTGCTTTTACTTGCTTTCTTCGAATTCTTCGAAACTCTCTGATTAATTTAGAAACATTTTGAGACATTCTTCAGTCACTTTTTGCATAGAATTGCTGCAATGGAAGACCAAATTAGCCATTTTGATAATTAAGTCTGCTTGAGCCGACTGTCCATTGACGAACTTTGGAACAAGGTTGAATAATTGGAGGTCGATGTTGGCAGACAAAAGAACCAACTGGAAAGGGCCAGGAAGGCCATCGATAGTCTAACTGAAAAAAATCAGGGAAATGAAGTAGAAATGAAGAGGGAGAAAAGAGAAGAATTCTGGATTTCTGAAAATCCGACGGTAAGTCCGGTCCCAGATCGATCAACAAAACTAAAATAATGCTATTCCTTTTCCAACGCGCGCTGTTTGAAACTTGATATACCACGGTAATATAATACGTGTAGAGAGGATAGAGACGTTAAGATACTCGTATTTCGGTTTACGGGTAAGGGTAGCGCCATTTTCTTGCCACTTTTCAATGACGTCATGGTTTCTACCGGGTAGCTCTACCCGTTTTCCCGGGGTAAACAGCACTTTACCCGTAGCTGAGTGAATATGTACAGCATGGATAAACGGGTAGGTTTTTATGCTGTGAAAACTACACTCTTGTTGTGGAAACTGACACTGCTTCATGGGGTTTATTCTTATTGATTCTTGATACTATGTTCAAAAAAGTAGGATTCGAATCGCTGAAAAGTGCGATTGAAAATCTTGATTTGCACGTGAATCAGTTTCATGGCGAATGCTTCAAAAGCACGTGTCAAGCTGTCAAAGTTTACTTGTGATAATTTCGCAGTTTCTTTGTCTCTGTAACTGCCAAAATTTATCGAATGTTTGTTTTTGCTTTTTAAGTCACTGCTGAGTGCTGGAGCAGATTTTTGTTAGAAATCAAAACGGAATTTCTTACAAAACGTGCTTAGTCGTCGGTGTTTATGCATAAGAATCAACACAATTCTTCTCTAAACATTGTGGTACATTCAGTTTGACTTAGATCGTGCAGAAAAGTCTGGCCTATTTTAAAAGTGGCTTGTAATAAAACAAGCGATGACAGTGTTGTTTATATCAGGTGTTGTTTTATTGCTTACAAAATTTGTTTATTGTGGAACATTTCATTTAAACGTATCGTTTATTGGTTTTGTCGAATGGCTCAAATTGAATTTTGGAGTTGTTGGTATATTCTGCAAATCAAGAAAACCCGATTACCGTCTGGGGGTAGGTTGAGGCAGTATTTTTATAGTAAATCAAGTCGCTTCAATTTTGATAAATCACTTTTAATGTAATATATTATAATGAACATATATCGAGCTTGGTTTCAGATTGTTCATTCAATTATAATCTACTTTAAAAGTGATTTATCAAAATTGAAGCGACTTGATTTACTATAAAAATACTGCCTCAA
>JAOEHT020000674.1:0-15253 GCA_025448195.2 Parazoanthus atlanticus | reverse complement strand
ATACATACACACACACACAAACATACATACATACATACATATATACATACATACCTACCTACATACATACATACATACATACACACACACACATACATACATACATACATACATACATACATACGTACGTACGTACGTACACGAACACATTCACCTAACCACTCACGTACACTTACGTGTACACGCAGATGATGGAAACGTAGTTTACACGCAAACGCGCATGTCACTTGCTAGTTGAGACAAGCTGTACTTTGTCTTATTCTTCGAAGGCAGTGAGGCAATTTAGAAACACACAAGCAACTTTTTTGAATGCTCAGCAAATACTCATTTCATCATTGACCATGCACGTATGTCTGGACCTTGCCAAAAACACACCAAGTGACAAATATAAATAATTTAATTAAAACTAACAAGCTTTAAAGACAGAGGAGGAACGGAGGGTGGTCAAAGGCCGCAGGGCTGTCACACGAACTTTCAGCATGTCGTTGCATCTGGCAAAAAAGCAACTAATAGGTGAAGTGATTTTAATAATTAAGAACGGATTGTGCTATCACTTTCCTGTCACAGCCGTGGATCAAATGTGAGTCTACTTTCGATCTTTATAAATATGCCACCAGCTCATTTCTCTTATGCAAAACCTTTCTAGTTTTTGCCGCAATTTCTCACGGTTTTCTGGGGAAGCTGCTGCCTGGGGCTGAAACCTGACGCAAATCATGAGCATATGGATGGTCACTGAGCATTTCAACTGCCATCCACTATCCTCTGCCAAGGTTTGGGCCATCCACGTACGTGTTTATTGTACGTCACCGAGTATCACCGGGGCACCACCGAAGGTCTCCTTTTCAGTGAAGTGCGCCGTGACGTTATCAAGTCATCCCACTAACAGATGTCTTATCCAAACTACTGCACTCCATTCCTTTACAACAATCTAAGAGAGTCTGGGGATTTTAAAATAGCGCACGGTGTTTTAACTACAGAGTTAGAAGCGTCAAATGATGAGTGGTTAAAATGTTTAAAAATACAGCCGGGTTAAAATGGCACACGTTGTAGTCTTTCACTCTTTGTAACAACTGCAGTCTATTCCCGATGGACTGTTGCGTCTCCAACAATCATTAATTGTGCTTTAGAGTAGTTGAATAGTTGATTTTGCGTTTTTCTCGAACTTACCACGTTTAGTTTTATTTTAACTTCGACCTTGAAAAGCAGGTTTTACACCAGTAGCCGCGCACCTGCCGACTATCAGGCTCAGTAGCTGGAGCGTCTAGAGGTGCGGGCTCTCATACAGGAGGGCAGATTCCAGTCCTGGTATTAAATCCAGGACTGACTCAGGGTCTTAGGGTCTTAAAATAATCCGAGAAGAAGGCTGTCTTTGCTGTAACATTTGCAAATGTTTCGACCTTCACTATATCTTCTCAGATAGGCTAGGACGTTAAACTGTATAGGTTCTCAAAATCTTTGCCATGCAGTTGGATCAGTGGAGAGACTTGTTATAAAGTTCTTTGTCTACCGTACGGTGATAATAGCCATATACTGAACGAAAATCAGTTTTTAATTTTTATTAAGAATAATATTATAAAACAACAAAATTTCTTTACCCAGACGGTTTACCCACTCGTCAGTGTTTTTCAGTAGGGCCGTCTGCTCAAACTAATTCAAATATAGTTCTTTTGCGCCTTCAGTCATACAGATACCGTCACCATCTTGTTTTCAATATCACAAGCACAGAAAATGGCTGAGATACTTCGCCATCATAAAGGGAAACTCTTTAGTTAAAAGTTTGTAATTGTACTTGTTGTTTTAATAGGTATTTATGTTTTGTGCTATTTTAGTCTTTAGTTTGTTTATGCCTTGATCTGCACTGATAGTGATAAAGGGAACTATTGACTGCAAAGAGCCGGCGATGGTAACTCTTTTGACATAGAATTTTCTTGTTTGATTTTGCTTTGCTATCAAAACTACCATATGTCCAGAGTCCGGAGCCGATTGCGCGGTTTTAATCTTCAAGTGTATCAGGCAATATTATAGTATAAAATCAAATACAATTCTATTTAAAAGTATATCATACTCTTATAGTTATACTATACATTATATCTCATAGTTATATTTTATAGTTATACTATATATTATTTGTTATAGTTATACTATACATTATATCTCAAAGTTATATCTTATAGTTATACTATATATTGATTCGAAACCTAAACAGTTTAGGAGTAAATCCCACCAAAAACGTTTTAACAAAAAAGCCGTTTATCAAATTTGAAATCTAGCATTCTAGGCTAAAAAGATTATTTAATATCAAAATAAATAATATAATAATATAATAATGGATAGTTTTAGGTTGTGAATCTTTTTTGTGTGTGTCAACAGAATCATAAAAATAGTGTTGTTAATTATATCCGGAGTCAGAGATCACGCTATTTTTGAAAACGTTTATAAGCAAGATTTTTTTGGAAACTCTATAAGTTGAATGAAAAGTACGCGGTCGTTAAAAATTGTTTTGGACGTGCTCCCGCAATTTCGTAGAAAAAGCCTTGTATAAATGTGCCACGCGCGTGTTATCTGGACTTTGACTTACGATTTAAAACTGATCATGATTTGTTTTAGTTGGCGTGACCTGACTATAATTTTGACACTTTATTTTATCCTTTCAACTTGCAAACGTAAGCAGAATTAATCGCAGCCAAACTTTGCATGATTACACCCAGTTGAAGAACACGCGTGCAGTCATAAATTAATCATCATGTTATCAGATAAGATATTGTTGTAATGGCTGTGTTGTATCGAGTAAAACACTTTGATTGAAACCAAAAAGGAAACAAATTTACAACAGAAATGATAAACCTTGACAACTCAGTACTGCACATTATCGAAATCCGCAAGAACTTTGTTTGTTGAAGCACCAATGTCGCTCACGCGCGTTTGTTTTAAAACATTATTAATCCCGGATAATCACGGCGTGCGATGTAAAAGATCTATTTGGACTGATAAGAACGCCAGCTCTTTGCACGCCGATCCGACGCTAGTTGAGTAGCACTTATGTGTTAGCGTCGGCAGGATGCGTGCACGGGCGTCTTTTATAGTACTTATGTAATGTCATGTACAAAATTTGCCACAAAACACAAAGAAATTTCATCATGGATCTATCTAGGTCAGTAATGAATTTTAAAATGCTCGGCGTTAAAGTGTTTAGGATGTGGCTTGCCAACCACGAGTCGGTCGGGCCAAGAGTACAAGTCACGGAAAATGCAATTATCACACGCTGGGAAACTGCCGTACCAGTAATTAAAACTTTACGAGTTGTGCTAAAAATTATGGAAAACATAAGTAAGGAGTTTTCTCACCGAACTGATGATCAAATGGTTAACGAAACTCTTCGCAACTCTGTCACAACAACTCAGCGTGTTGCTTGTTTGAGGTCTTCCTTCTTGAGGGCCGCTCGTCTTGGCCTTTTTGCGTTGGCCAACTTTAGCAGTGCCGGAAACCAGTTCGTTAAATCACTTCAGCCCTCTTGCTCGTTGTTGTATATTGCCGTGATGAGGGTTATAATGAACAGCTTTATCTTATCGCAGAAACCATAGAGTTCCTTCAAATATCGCTTGCTAAAGGCTGTGATGAGACGGTGTGAAAAGACAGACAACACTAAACTGTTTGGCGAAGTGCTTGACCAACCGACCCCGAGGCCAGTCCCACTGATGGCACGTTTCAACCATCCTGTCACTAAAATGCAAATAAAACCATCCACTCAAATATGTATCGATGGCACTTAGAAAAAACAAAGGATTGAGTTTCAAACAGCCGGATATCGAGTTTAATCTAAAACCAAGTCTTTTTATTACGCTCTCCGTCGGTATTGTACTTGGCATACCCTCCAAACTCCCTCTTCTTTCAAAAGTTTTCTAAAATGGCTTTGGTAGCACACGGAGATTAAAATGTTTAACATCTTCGAAGTCCAACCTCGCCGCGGTTTGAAAATGGAAGGCATTTGGTATCGAAAGTGGAGGAAATTAATTTTAAAAGATTTATGTTTTTTACTTTATGGTGAAAGAACTGCAGAAGCACTGAGCAGAAGAAGCGTTACTCTGAGAAAAATTGATTCAGTTTCTGTAATATTATGATTACTGACACCCTTGCATGCGAAACTATATTCAAACTGTGTTGCGCGCTCTTCGTAGTTCTGGAGCTTCGCCAGCGCTAACTATGGTTACGACTCTGCCATCCTTCTGATCCTTGAAGAGTTCAGTTTTCGGTCATCTTTCGAAAGTTCTTTGAAGGAGCAGAATGTCTCAGTTATTCCTTCCAATATAAAAGAAAAGAAAAAGAAAGAAAGACAGCCATCGCCAGGCTCTATATAACTAAAATTCATGACACATCAAACAAATGTAAATGATAAATACCTGTCCAATTAAACATGCATATGACTATTGATAGTGCACAATGTACATTTTGATCGTCCAACACAAAAATACAAATGACGTTTCACTTTTAAAAACAAAACATATATACCATCCCATCTGGGAAGCCAATTTCACACGGCCGTCGTTGCTACTTTACCGTTTGCATCTTCGTGGTCAATGCCATTTTACTTTCGTCCCATTTCCAAAGTGTAAAAACAACACATTTTGTACCTTACGGCTTACGGAAGGATCCCCCCTCGTTATGTTCTGACGTCATCTCATTGCTATTTGAAAAATGGTGCACCGGCTTATATAAAACTTTAATGGGCTATTTCACGGTATAATTGCCCAATTTTTCCATTGCCCGGCAAAATATCAGTTTTAGAAATACCAAAATATCTTCTACTGCAAGCAATGCGAGTACAATTCTATCTCAGGATAGGATGACTTGATTTCGTGGACGAGTGAAAGGGATTACGGTTATGAGTGGTGAAGTGAACTTAGCGTCGTCCCGCAGGATAATATAAATTCATTCAGTAACCACATTATATTCTCTTGCAATCAACTCTTGACAATTCTGCTTGTTATAAGAGTTTCTTTGTCAAATTAAATCGCCTTGATCAATAAAGTTCAACTAAAAATATAGGAACCGGTTTTGTAAAGTAGCAGTTTCTGAAACTACCACTTTAAGTTTAATACACTTTTTCTTAAGAACCAGTAAAATTTTGCTCAGGCTCAATGTTTTTTTTATTTTTTTGTCAATTTCGGGCTCAAAATGTTCTTATTTTGTTCTTATTGGCTGTGTTTTTCCTTCTAGTTCTTATATTAAACTCATACAAATTTTGAATGAATTTTTTTTTCAGCCTCAGTTTGTTCTTATTTTGTTCTTATTTTTCAGGCGATTTGAGCCTCAATGTTCTTATTAAGTTTGTTCTTAATTTTAAAAACAAGTGTAATCGTTTGATTTGAGGGTTGAAAACTAATGGCAGTTTATAATAGGATGGAGAAGGGACTAAGTGATTTAGTTCCTGAATCTTGGAAACAAGTTAAGCCTGGATATAAATTGAAACTCATACTAAAAGGATCGTGCTTGTAGAGTCTCGCTGTCATTGCCTGCCCGAAGACACATATTTGCTGCCCTTAAAATTGGTTTGGAAAAATTGAAGTTGTGCCATCAAGTGCACTTACATGACACATAATACATTGGCATTGGATTGTGCCACGAATAACTTGCCCTTCGATCGACGCTAAAGAATCGCGTGTTTTATTTGAACGCAAACCAAATATCGTAGACGAGTGGCTCAGTTCAGTTCCCTCGCGCGACCCACATTGGCTTTGCCAACGCCTTACTAGCATTCCCACGAGAGGGGGAGTGATAGTCAACATCTTACTAGCAAGAGAGGGGTAGTGATAGTCAACATCTTACTAGCAAGAGAGGGGTAGTGACAGTCAACGTCCTACTAGCAAGAGAGGGGTAGTGACAGTCAACATCTTACTCATAGCAAGGGAGGCGTAACCAGTGATAGTCGACATCTTACTAGCAAGAGAGGGGTAGTGATAGTCAACATCTTACTAGCAAGAGAGGGGTAGTGATAGTCAACATCTTACTAGAAAGAGAGGGGTAGTGATAGTCAACATCTTACCAGCAAGAGAGGGGTAGAGATAGTCAACATCTTACTAGCAAGAGAGGGGTGGTGATAGTCAACATCTTACTAGCAAGAGAGGGGTAGTGATAGTCAACATCTCAATTATTACTACCGAGGGAGGTAGTGACATTCGCACATGACAATATCGCCAACAGTTATAGGGTAGTTACATGATACTGGATCGAGTTTCATTCCGGTACGACCTCATCCCGGTTCCCGCGGCATATTGAGTCTCTATATTGAGTCTTTACATAATACCTTCTAAAATCTCATTCCGGTACGAGTCATTCCGGAATGAGTTCATCCCGGTAGTCGCACCGGACCGAAATTTTCGTTCCGAATCGAAATCTGACCGCACGTTCCACAAGTATCATGTATTAAGGAGGTACGAGCTCATTCCGGTACGGAATTAAGCAAGTGGATTGGTTGGGCTGATCAGCTGACTCATATTTTCGATCCACCGATGTTTTTACCGCACTTCCATTCCATATTGAGAACTTCTATGCAAACGTGGAATTAAAAATGTGTGTCGTACCGGAATGAAAACACCACCTTAGTCATAAACTCGGTCGATATTATACGTGTTTAGTATAGTATCGTACTGTCGGTCCAACTTGGAAATAATCGGATAAAAAGGGATTGTTTCTTGATGCAGTACGCATGGCGTATCAATCATTCCAAATGTTTACGTTGTTCTTGCCAGAATATATCTATTTACCTCACATGTCCAAAGTGCCGGGGGTCGGGAAAGCTGGAGTTCATTTTATAAATTGATTCGAGCTTGTCCGCCGGAATGACCCTAATCCTTTATAAGTCAATGGTACGTGCCGAGCTCAATCCAACTGTAGCCTAGAGCTTGCGAAGTATTGAAAGTATGGCATCAAGTTTTTAAACTAGAAAGTTCGACATGGTTACTTGATACTTTCAGTTTCCATGAGCGGGTAACCAGTTGACCAAAACGACGAGCCATGTCGAGGCACCTTATTTGGTTTTGGCTGGGTTCTTTCTCTATATTTGTTAATGTCCACTTCTGCATATTGTCTGTAGAATCCTGTTATGGTTTTTCAATTTCGTCGCCTCATTCAAACCTGCAGTTTTTCAATTTCGTTGCCTCCTTTAGGAATAGTTTGTCAACTAAAGAATACAAACACTGACTTTTATTCATGTTTTTCCGTAGTATATATGTATAGTAATGTATTTTGATATTTTCTTTTTACGATAATTTAGCACATCTCACTGGAAGAGCATACTTGTATAAAAGGGACTCCGTTGATATATCAAATATATATTTATGCATCCATGCTCTAATGTAGTTTGCGGTGGCGCAAATAAGCAGAGTGTTGACTCGTGCTGATTGGTTGACATTCGTCACCACTTGTTTCGTTGGCTAAGAACAGACTGTCAAAATTACCAATTTGAACGACTAAGTTTTCGGAGAAAAACTCGGTATCAGCCAAGCGACAGACTGAACATCCTGGAACTATCGTGCTCTTCTTTAAAACTCCTGGAATAGTCCTGGAATCATAGACTGACTGCTGCAAAACTCCTAGAAAATTGTAATAACATTCAGTAACTTTTTAAAATCATCGTTTTTTTCATCTTCTGTTTGAATGTTTTATTAGGATAAATAACTGTTAATTGTAACTGTAGCCGAGCAAAACATAGTTATATTTCCTCTTGATGTGATTTCAAAATCCGACCTAGAAATAGTCCTGGAAAGTCCTGCATTTTCAAACTTGTTTCTGGAAAAAACAAGTAAGCTAAGGTGTTGACAAAAGAAGACCAGGCACACCGGCTTATTAAGCTTTCGACGTATTCGAGATTTCTTACACCTGGTCTACTGTGTATGTTGCTTTCACCTTCTCGTAACCGCAATAATGTCCTCAGAAAGAGCCAAAAGCCAGTCTTGATTAGGGACCGCGGAGCGTATTTTGGATTGGTGGGGCTGGCACGAGCGCCGCAGACGCGAGTACTCTAGGGAGGTCCGGGGCATGCTCCCCCGAAAAATTTAGCGCTTCTAAAATCACCTTCCGGTTAAACTTTATAAATCTTATTTTTGCCTTTTTGGCAGTTATTAAAATAGGGAAAGCACCGAGAAATTATTGGTGGGGCTAAAGCCCAGCCAGCCCCTAGCTCCGCGGTCCCTGTATAAATGATCTGTTGCACGCCCTCTGTTTCTCCATCGGAGATTGTTGACGCCACCAAAGGCAGTGTTGTAGATTGTTCGACACCGTTTTGGATTATAACTCTTCATGCACACTTCCTTTTGTCAACCAATATGCAACTAGCTTACTCGTTTTTCATGCATACCATCCCTCAATAAATATTGCCCACGAGGGGTGGCTGTGTTAACGAAGCACGTTACTGAGTACGGTACGTCTTGGATTTTGTCCGATAAATTAGAGCCCTTTAAACAAGAGAGGTAAGACGCGCCTTACATTAGACGCGAACTGCTCGTATAAGTGGTACAAAATTCATGTTCGCGTCTTACACAGGCCGCACTCTCTTATCTAAGACGCGTCTTACTTTGGACGCGAAACTGCTGGTGATGTAATCCAAGACTACGAACACTCACTGAGCATGCTATTTTACTCTTGAGTCAAAATTTTGCGGTAGGAAACTCCAATAATGGGAAATTTTGTGAAGAAAGGTATTTTTTTAAACATTTGCCAAGAATGTCGGCTCTAATGTCGAGCATTTAGATAACTGCGCGACGACTGTGGGAGTAAGTTTCAAACCCGATGAGTCGTGTGCTACATTACGTTGGACGCGAACAAAGACGCGACCCAATTAAACAGGCGGTTGACGTCTTGTGTAAGACTCTTGTACAAATGGGGCAATACTTGTCTAACCTATGGCGCGTCTACTGTTAGTCACATCTTAATTCTTTCGTTTAAACGGCCCTAATTTTTTGTCAGGAGTAACATACGCAGGATCGAGATCATCTCGCATTGCACATGCGCGAACAATCGCGATGCGAAAACTAACCTTGGCTCGATGCCTGTCGACCCGGGTGATAAGCTGTTGTATCGCACGTTGCAATAATCGCCGTCACACTTTGTACTAAACCAAGCCGAAGGTGTTCTTGATTATTATATTCTTTTAAGCCAGTTCGGTGATTTTGTCGTAAAACTGGCACAAAATAGCAGGTATTCAGTTGTGTGACGCCTCCAGTCAAAGATACATCACAAGTTATGACTCAGAAACATGTTCACATGCACCAGACCTGCAGTCTGGGAGCAATCAACAAAAATTAATTAAATTCTTTGGTTGTCCGCACGCATAAAACGACATTTTTGACAGTGACGATAAACCAAAACTTTCGTTTATCAGCTGCAATTATATCAGTCAAAAATCAGCTGAAAAATATGTTGTCAGCTAGTGGGTGTTCTTGGATCAATATCACCTGCTCGTAAATTAACCCCAATCGTGCAAGTATAAGACCCAGCTAGCACACTAGTAGTGCGGGTACCAACTGTAGGCCGGACCTGAAGTCATATTTGTATGACCACACGCCCCATGGGTAGTGGGTAGGGGATCGTGAGGGATACCTAGTAGGGAACGTTGTGTCCCATTGTATTCTCACGCTCTTCATGGGCGAATTACGAAATAATATGAAATAAAACAAGGAGAACTAAGCCCAACGGATCGGATTGGAAGTAACGGAGAAGACAATAATGTATTGAAAGGTAAAAAGGCAAATAAAAATGTCCTAGAAATTTTTTTAGGCATTTTCAGTTTAGGTTGGAAGCCAGTTTAAGGGTTTTTTCCGGGAGTTTGGATTTCAATCTATGTAAAAGCACATGTAAACTGAAGACGGTCTATTTCAGTGTTCCTATTTTTAAAATAGAACTCATAACATCAATTTCGGGCGGTGGACCAGGTGAGAAAACCATCAATTCTTTGAGCCGCTGAAGTGATAACGCACCGGCCTTCTAAGTACAATTTCTAAATAGTTATATTTCAGATTCAGAGAGAAAACCAGCTACACTCAGTTCTCGTGCTTTAATCGGCTGGAGTCAAATGGCCTTCTTCGCTGAAGTGGGATCAGAACAGAACAGTCATGCGCTAGTTCGGAAATTGTTCATGTCATCCATAAGTCCAAGTTTCTATGGTTTAGGTACGGAATTTCGTTTATAAATTGTCAATTCAACTTATTATTGCGCTTGTACATTATTTATTGCTTAATTTGTAAAGACCTAAAGACTAATTCAAAAGTAATTGAATACCTGCTGTCTCTACTTCATTATAACTCAGATGATCTGGCGCCAGGAGGGCGCTCAAGGGATACGAAATAACCCGTGTATTGTAAGACACCGCCATCAAGTCGATTGGTCGGCAGGCCTGCACTTAGCTCACTGTGGACCTGAATTTAACGTTGAAGAAGACTAGAAATAGGAAGAGTTGCTGCATACTTCACTGATTTGACATTGATTTTCTTTGAAATTTGCCTCTTTTTGGCCATATCAAAAGTTGCAGAGGCAAACCGCAAGACCATTGAACCGCAGGCGCATATGTTATTTAGATAATTTGAATTACAGAAGAACTCATGCAGCTTTGATATAAATACCAAAGGGGAAAAAGTGGACCTTTAGTGTTGAATTCAAGCAAACACGAAAGCACTAGAACAAAATTTGCCGGTCTGATATCAACGTTAAAACTGCTTTGGTCACTGTATATTTTTGCCGGCTCTAATCAGAACATTCTAGAATCAACCGACGTGTATGTATGAGAACAAAACAATACGAGAAAGTGAGCGTTCCGAAAAGAAGGAGTATAGAGAAGAGGAAATTTTGTCGACAAATTGAGTGCCTACAATTACAATTTTAGCCTGATGTTTTTAAAAATATGAACTGACGATCATGTTGATTATATACGGCACATACACACACCCACTCTTTAGATTTTACTCTCTTTGAAGTCGAGGAGAAAACTTTATGCAATCCGGCTGTATGTGTTCGGCAGATAAACTCTGATATTAGTCAGTGATTCTGTGGAAGTTTGTGAGGACTAGTTGTTAAGTGTGAAGCCCCTGTCAGTATC
Organism: Parazoanthus atlanticus; assembly: GCA_025448195.2. NCBI lineage: Eukaryota > Metazoa > Cnidaria > Anthozoa > Zoantharia > Parazoanthidae > Parazoanthus > Parazoanthus atlanticus. Next base: position 4,167 of record JAOEHT020000674.1, on the reverse strand, counting down.
ACGAAAGTGGCAGCAAAGCCACAGGTCGGTCAGTTTACGTTTTTGTTTTAGTTCTGAGTGTAAGAAAGTATTTGTCATTGATCAGTTTAAAACGAGTAAACAACATGTTGCTACAAAACGTACTTCTCAGTTCTCAATAAAAATTTTAAAATGTTTTTATTTGCTAAATTCTAACGACCTACAACAAACAATTCAGCTGATTAGCTGTTGTCTTAGTTTCAACTTGTAAGACAGAGATGTCCTGTTTAAAAATTTTGTTTTTCATTTTCACATCCGTAAATTTGCTCCAAGTAAATGGCCGTACGAAGCTGATTAAAGATTATTTCTCTTCGAGAAGAAATATCTGATGGCAAAAAAACGTACTGCATATGAAAATGACAAAAAAAACTACTGAAAAAATGAAGGATTAAAACTGCAGTCTTTTATTCTTGAACTAGTATTTTTGCAACCGGCAAGGACTTGCTCAGTTCTTAATCACAGTCTAATGAATATTACAAACGTATTTATCACGGCATAAAATGAATATATCCGCGAGATTGTTTAACGTGTCCGACGTGATAACGGACAATTATGATTTATGATTGAACTTCTTGGCGGAATTGGTTTTCAAACCATCCGAAAAACATTTTATGGAATTCGGGAATAAGGAGATACGCTCGTAAACTGCCGGTTTGATTAATTCAGTTGACAGCGTCAAAAAAGAACTTGTCATTGACTTGCTGACTCAACTGTTTATCACTTTATGCAATAGCGGCAAAACAGTCTTTTGCTTGCCGAAATTAAGTCTTTAAATAATTACAAGTGATTCAATCTGACATTTTTAAGCTGTTAAATTAAAATACCGATATGAATTGATACTATAGTAATGAAAGCACCATTTATACAGATTTGCTAGAAGTTCTATTACTAAAGACGACATCAGACAAAAGGTCCAGCGTTTTTTACAAATATAAGAATCATGCAAGCTGTTACAGAAATATTTCCTTCTTCACTATGTTTTTTCTTATTCACCGTTTAAGCATTGCTCGAGTTGACATGCTCGACTATTACGAATATGATTTAACCACCTGAAACTGTATTATATACTGACATGTACCGTGTAAACAATATCAAGTATTTTTCACTTCGTCAAGCAACTGTGTTTGTGTACCTAATAAACTGTATACGTTGTCATATTTTAGGCTACACGACAGCAGGTCGGTGAAAGTTTTTTTCTAAAGTATAGCAACAAAACATCATTAACGACGTAAAACATAATAGTGTCTGAGTTTCTAAACCTTCTCATGGTTGTCTTTGAATTTAAAAATATTTATAAAACCCATTATTAGTAACAAGGCGGAAATTTATGACATTTTCAAAAAGAGGCATGCACGCTACAAGCGGCTTACCAGCCAAGATGTGGTGCAAACAAGCACTGAAAACTGCTGCCCAGGTTTGTTGCCAATTAAAATAATTTCAAGTGAGTAAATATTGAATGAAATCCCCATACTAACGTATTGTGATACCTTGATACCACCAAGACTACACTGTGTAGACTGATTTCCAGTGATATCAAAGTCAACGGCTTAACTTGATGAGTACAAGTTATTTCGTAATGTTTGTACTAATTCTATTCCTATAAACAAACTGACGGGCACCTTACCTCCTGGGTCCACTACTGTTGTCCGGTACAGAGATGCCGGTAAAACTTTACGAGCTAAGAATCGTAAATTCTCGTTTCCAACGTGCTCGATTTCTTTCCAAGAACCTTGGAGATATTAACAGTTAAGAAGAATTTACCCTCTACTGATAGTCATCTAAATTCAAATGAGTCGGTCAAATGCCAATGACTTTGTAATTACAACTTGGTCACCCTTACCATAATTCACGCCGTAGATGTCCTTGTTCTTGTTGTTGCTTTGCTATCCCCAAAGGAAATTGGCATGTGGTACGAGAGATGCAGAACACTACTTGAAGACCAACTCAGCGCTATAATTATAATTGTTTCTTGCAATGTTATTGTTGTTAAAACAAGAAAATGAAGACTGGAATTACACCTATCATCAGATTAAATGGCGTGTAGAATACTACTTAAGAAACTTTTATGTTTTTGATAGAATTTAAACATTGTATTCTTGAACACAAATTGAGAGCAAGCGCCGATGGAACACGGTTGAATGCGATCAAGCGGTACACTAAATGACAGATTTGCAGAGAAAAGTGAACTAAACGAGTTTAATACCTTAGTTTTCAATAAATGTCACTTCTTGAATTGATTTTACTCGCCTGATTGGCTGATTGTGTAACTAATGATTTTCTATTTCTATCAGCTGAGAAAGGAGGTGATTAAACCATTGTAAAGAAGAAATCTTTGCGGCGCCATTTTTACACTATCGAGAGACGGATTCGGACACGAGTTCTTCAACTATCGCAAATTTCTGAAGACGTATCTCGCATCTGCGAAAAGCTTTACTCAAATACTCATGAGAATATACACTATTGAATTTCACGGTGACCCACGTCAAAACACGCACTTAGTAAGCTTATGATATAAATATTTAAAGTGAATTGCAAATGAGAATTAAACATGTTCAGGTCTAAACACGACAACAGACTTCCACAAAAACTAGCTCGGGGCCACATCGCTAGATGTTATACCAGATATATCATTTCATTTTAAAACTATTTCGCAGTTTATGGAACTTTACAAACACGAGATAAAGCAGAGATGAGGAGTTAACTGGAATAAAATGACTTCTTATTTTCAACTATTAATGCGATGAGTTATCTGCAGAAAACAACCAAAATTCTTTGGATTCCGTCATGTTTTTACTAAACTATCAGATTATTAAAAATCAATTTTTGCAAATATTGTAAAAACCAGCTGACTATCAAGTCCAGAACAAAAACCAGTCCCGGGTTTAGTCTGTCATTACGCAACTAAGTTATACTTATACTGCTGAAACAATTTATTTTCCTAGATTGCGAAACAAGTTCTTCGAAGTTACATTGCACACCAATTAATTGATTTCTGGTCGGCCATGAGAGGTCAACACGAGCATAAAACAATTTCTTCTGCTGAACTGAAATCACTTAACAATTTAGGTCTGACTTTCACTGGAGCATGATATCAGACCCAACTCATACACGGAAACTTTCTAATTTTTGAGTAATTTAGAGGCATATTTATAGATCGTATGTATATGGTTATCAGATAAAAATATTTTTGATGAGCCGCAGACTGCCAAAATCAGAAAATGATTTTTCGCAATTAAGAGTCAAGTGCTAGCTTCTTATATATTCCACTTTTCGCTTTACACACTTCAGAACCATAAGTGATATTGAACTGCAATATAATATAATGAAGTATGTCATGCGACACTCAATTTTTTTTATAAATAAAGAACTTTTTTATGGCAATTATCATGACGTTGAGGCTGTACTGAAAGGGCCAAAATTTACGAGCATATTACCAACATACCTCAGGCTGACATTAAGGTCATGTTCATGACATCTAAACGTTTCGTTTGAAAAAGCAATTTTCGAAATCGTATCCGTGTGAACAGGGATCGTTTTTCATGAGAAAAACATTCATCCATATCTGAACCATTAACACGAAACAACCTTAAGCCGGGGTCAAACGAGCATGGATTGAGAGTCGATGAGAGTCGATGAGAGTTCAAACTCTCACTCTCGTTTGACCGCCAATTCTCATGAACACTCATCGACTCTTGTGCGTTCTCGTCAACTTTGAACATGTTCAAAATTTCGATGAGAGTTGATAAGAGTTTCACACGTTTGTTGAGCGACTCTTGTCAACTCTCATGAGAGTTGAACAATTCTGGCACTCAACTCTCATACAACTCTCACGTACGGGCTTTAGGCCTTTCACTGCACGTCACGTCAAGTACACGAAAACATCATATCTTTGCAAAAGTTCCACTTTGGAGAACATTTTCGAAAAATTTCGTTTTGGATGAAATACACATATCAGTAGTTTTCATTGTCTACCGCACTACCTGTGGAGGAAAGGCCAAATTGGAACGTAAAATTTTGCGTTTGTGGACGGGATCTCAGTAAGCCCGAGTATTTTTAAATACTCTGTACACTCTTTTTTTTTAGAAGAATATACTTTATAAGAATATCGAGGCTGAAAATTGCGGAAATTTAAGAATATTTTAAGAATAA
>JAOEHT020000564.1:0-15255 GCA_025448195.2 Parazoanthus atlanticus | reverse complement strand
AAGAAGAAGAAGAAGAAGAAGAAGAAGAAGAAGAAGAAGAAGAAGAAGAAGAAGAAGAAGAAGAAGAAGAAGAAGGAAAACGAGCCTCGGCCAAAATTATTTGGTACTACCAAAAAAAGAAAAGAGTGTGTTTTGTCGATAACTCCATGGAAACCTCCTGTCCCTTTTCAATGTCAAAAGATACAAGATGCTAGGTATCTAGAGCTTCTTTTCTTTTCTTTAGGGTCGTTAAAACGATTTTTGTTCGTGGACTGTCCAAACGTAAAGTTTCGGGCCTTAAACATAAAAGAAATTGAGATTGTGTACTTTTCTGAATCGCATCAAAATATACTTCTCGGGTATGATTTTAGGTGTTTTTTTGTTTTGCTTTCAGTAATCCTAAAATGGTCCTTGAACACATTTCAACTTAGTATATAAATAAGTTGGCATTTCTAAAACTTAATAAGATCTCGCACAGATCAGCTCAATAATGCAGCTTGGTGTTCGAGAATGTTTCAAAAACTAAAGACAGTACTTATCGCGACTTCTCGTGGATCCCCGATATAGAACGTTTTATCCTTTTTACAGTTCATGATTGAAAAACAGAACCTAATTAGTTATGTCAGAAAGAGTACCGAGAAATAGTCTTTTCCATCTGTTGCAAAAGCAAAATATGTCAAACTCAATTCTGTACAGGATTTTACGAAATGTTTACAAATGCATTCGTGTTTCTTGTTTTATACTGCACTGCTCATCTGCTAGTTCTCGTGCAAATGTATTAAAAGCGGCTTATAATTATAAAAATAGTTATAGTTTTAACTCTGCATGAGCTATTAAGTATTAAAATAAGCTCTCGGATCAGTTCTTTGTAATGCCTTCGTTAGAACACGAATATTCCCAACACTCACGTTAAGTTCTAAGTCGACTGATACTAATATATCAGTTGGTGCTTTCAAGGCTTATTGCAATTAACGAAAGTTTTATCAATTAAACTAAAGACAAAGTAATTATTAAAAACACACATGGTTTTCCATTAATCATTTATTATCGATAACTTCAAGTACATACACAAATTTGCTGGAAGGAATATACGCACTATCTATTTACAAAACAGTTTTATTGCAAAATTCCACCGCAGAACATGAAGCACGAATTTCAGTGTCCGTGCTTGTAGTGTTTTTAGAAAGTGTTAAATGCAAAGCTTATGCTGCTGTCAGTTTGGAAGTGTTTTGAGAAAGCTCGCGTCGGCTAATTTGCAACCAGCTGGCAGGAAGCGGCAAATGGAATAATGGTACACTTGGCTGAATATTTTCTCTTTCACCTTGGCCAAGAGGTTTCGCTTTGGGTAATAATTTTTTGTTTGGTGAACTTAGAATTGTAATAAAGTAAGCGTTTTTATTTGTCATATACGATCTGAAAATTTAGTTTGAGACAAGAATCTGTTCTGCTGCTCGTTGCATGCGAGTTCACCAACCAATATAATAAACCCATTATACATTCACTTTCTCTTGGATAATAATTTTATACCATCAACTTCACAGAATATTGTTTTAAATTTATGTACAATCAGGAATTATAGCTATTTTGAAAAAAAGAGAATATGATTGGTTTTCATTTCAAGTTCTGTTGGTTCTTCATTAGGCCAAATAAAATAAATTCCTGTTTTCTCATCAGCTCTCGCATTTCAAAATTGCATTTTTGCATTTTTTAAAATGCAAAAAAATGAGAAAATTACAATTTTTTAGACTTACCAACACTTTGTCGTCTATTTTTACGCTTGATTTTATTGAGAGTTTATGTAAATCTTTGCGATGGAAGCCAAAGAATGGTCAGCGGTGCACTTTCTAAAAATATTGTCATGCTTGTTTACTATCATTAAAAAAACCCAAAAAAGGCAAACATAAAAAACGCATGCCCTAGTTACTTTTTAGAAAATTTCTGATGATAAACCGGGAATTTATTTTATTGGCATTAAATAGAACCATGCAAGGAAGATGTGGAAAATAACAACCAATGTTTTACTGTCAAGATGGCCCCATATAATTTCAATAGTTAAGAAGATTTACCAAGTTAGTAACTTTGATTAGTCCTAGTTATACATAATTTTGGAAAAAGCCGATTTTGAAAACAGTTTCAATCAACCCCTTATTTTTTGACATGAGGTTTGACAGAGTTTTTCACCGATTTTTGATTCTATAATAATAATTTTGATGTTAAGACTGAAAAAAAGCCAAACAGTTTGTACATCACTACATAACAATGCTATATAACTTTTTATGGTTTAACTTTTAACTATCACCTGTCGTTACGTCTTAGACAGCGTTTTACTTTCATTTCTTCTCTTTACCGAGTGATAATAAAATATTTATACAATAAATGGATAAATACATGTCCATACAAATACGTGTTGAAATTATATTCGTCTGAGTGAAGCACTTTAAATTTACTGCTACACAACGTTATAGTTGTTTAACATCGTGTGATGATAGCATAGAAAAAGGTCTTACTAAAAACAGGTTTTACTCATGTTTGGATTGAAATTTTGACCAAAAGACACAGATCACAAATAACTTTTAAGTATTTCCCAGACAATTTTCTAATGGTTTGTCGAATTATTTCCCTTTTTAGTAAAAAAAACAGCAGTGAATAATTTGTCATTATCAGTTTATGAATACTTTTAACAGTGGGACACTTCATATTCGTATTTTGAACTTGTTGTGTTTCACAAAGGGAATCTGCACAATTCTCATATCAAAACCGCTTGAAACTTTTGGCAACAACCACATTGTTAGGTTTGGCTGAGTGACTTACAACAATCGTTTCAATACCCAAAAGATTGCTACAGTACGCGCGAGGGACCCGCAAAGCAGGAACATTCCAGCTTCATTATTCACTGCACCAATTACGGGACCTTCCTTTTGCTCTGGCTCTGGCTCCACATGGTTACCTGAAGTAATGTTAACAAAGTGTGGGTAGAAGTAGTTCCAGAAAGCAATGCGGTGTGGGTGGTATTTTGTTGCCATTCTGGGTTTTTCATCGATCCGCATGTACGCATAGTCCGTCAGATTGAAGGGTTTCCATTTTACACCGCTGACCGGCCGTGGAGTTGGATCACCATACTTGGCAAAGTTTGTGTATAGAGTCATGACAAGGTTACTCAGATTTCGGTCGCGCTCATCAAATTTTTGTATGCTGCTGGTGTTAAATAACTTCAAGAAAGGGACACCAAAAATGTACTTTGAGTTTGACCCGTGTGTCACGCCCCTCCAATTTGGAGTTTTATCATGTTTTGAGCGGTAACGGAATTCGTACATAAACACACGCGCGTTCAATGCATGTTGCTGTAGGACGGCGTGAGTTGGAGCAGACAGGAAGTAATCTGTATACATTTCAATGATTTTTCTTCTCAATTTGTGGAGATCCTTGGTGTGCGGCCAGGGGGTGTACTGAAATTCTATCACGGCAGCTAAGTATTGAGCAGTTTTCTCGTCTTTGCACCCTAATGTCCTTTTAATAACTGTGTTCTTGATGTATGCTCTGCGATGCGATATTGGCTCCAAGCGGTCATTATCATATAGTAGAAAACCAGCATCATCCTTCGTATATCCAGCAAGCAACGCCACATCATGAGACTTTCCCTGCCGACGGAGAATCTGAGGCGTTTGGGGGAGGAAGTAATTGTCTACCACCGGATAAAACTGTTCAGTGGAGTTAGCACCTTCGGCAATTTTGAAAGGGTCGATGTTACGCAAGCAATCCGTCATAATCTTGTTGCTTTTTAAGGGGCATCCAAGATTTCTTGCTAGTTGTCTTGTAAAGTTGATTACCTTTGCTAAAGGAAAGTAGGCAAAAGGCGAAAAGTCGACCCCACTGTCCGCTATGGCTCTTTGGAAGAGACCCTTTGTTAGTGGAGACACCGTATGTAGACCCACACTAGCTCCACCAGCGCTTTCGCCAAATATGGTTACCTTATTTGGGTCACCATTAAAGCCTTGTATGTTTTCCTTGATCCATTTCAATGCCTGAACTTGGTCGAGAATTCCAGCATTTCCTGGGGCATTTGCGTCTCCAGTCGTTAAGAAACCGAAGGCCCCGAGGCGATATTGGACGGCAACCAGGACCACGCCTCTCAAGGGTAGAATTTCCCCGGGAGTTTCCAGTCGAATGGGTGTTCCTGCAAAATAACTGCCTCCATGAAAATAAACCATCACTGGATACCGGCCTGCAGCTTGTCTATTAGTTGTCCCATTCAGCGAGGGCAATGAGTTCGGCACGTATATGTTTAAAAATAAACAGTCTTCGCTGAAGTCTTTTTTTGTAAAGTCAGGCCAAACTTTTTGCGTAGCGTTCATGAAAAAACGTGGTTGCTGCATGCAAACACTGTGAAAGTGAGTTGCGTCATAAATATCTGGCCTCCAAGGTTTAGGTTCACATGGTTTGTGAAAACGCAGGTCTCCAATCGGTGCGCTCGCATACGGAACTCCCAAGAACTTGTTAATGGCTTTGATTGGCCCCGAAGCGTGAGGAAAATGGATGGTTACCCCTTTAACATCGCCGTACTCTGTAGCTGCAATTACAGTTTCCTTGGAGGCACGGACATTTTGTGCAAACATGCCAAAGCAAACGAACGCTGCCAACACAGGTATTAGTTTTTCCAGTGGAGACATGGAACTTAATTTTCGTCTGTCGTATTCTCACGAACGATTTAGAGACGAAAACGAACTCGATCGTCCTTCTTGAAACTTGAGGATAAGAAAATGATCCCTTTGAGGGAAACTGATTGGTCTTTAAAATCCCTGGAACTGAAGAACACAATAGTTGCTTTGGTAGAAGACAAGCAGGAGGCTATGAAACGTACATATCGTCGAGGAGATGACTCACAATGGATGAAAGTAAGGTCATGGGGGGTCAGCTCTTCTTTAAAAGCTTGCTAATCAACATATACTTCAGCACTCTTGCTTGTCAATTAAATCACTCCACAGTGTTTTTAACAGGCACTAATCGATAATCCTTCAATAATTGTCAATCTCCTCACACAAGTAATTAACGACGCTGCAAAGTCCATGCGTCAGCAAAGCAGAAAATTGTATGCACGAGAAAAAGGTGTTCTTTTGAGCTCCGTCTTTTGCAAGAAACAGATATTCAGTTCACAATACAAAGGGCATTATAAACAATGCTTCCAAAGCCGTATCTTATTGAATTCATTTTTGAAAGCTTTGCAAAGGAAACTAACTTCCGCCTAAAATTGTTTAACTTAAACAAAACTGTAAACGAAAATACAAACTGCAAATACGAAGAAGCAACTACTCCCTGGCGTTCCACTGTTTTCGATAGAACATGTTGACAAGGAATGACAACAAGCATAAACAAACGTACTTTATTTTAAAAGAATAAAGATCAGAAAAAATTGCATATTCAATAGGCGGCTTTGGGGATCAAGAAATTTTAATATCCGGATGCGGTTTCCTTCGTTGACCAAATTCAATCATAACATTCAATTGTGTTGTTTGTGTTTCTTGTTAAGTTGGGGAAAGTGTGATTACGAAGAGAAAAGAGTTCAATTAAGCTGTAAGGCAACCCCCGGTAAAACAACGCCAACTGTTTTTCAAGGTTTTAAGGTTGCTTCATTCGCCAATGTGACTCAGATATCTTTTTTGAAAACATAAACCATTTTATGTTGTCAGTAATTGCTTGTAGGCCGTATACTGATTTAAAGAAGAAGTACTTTTCTTTTTATGTGATCACAGCAAAAGTACCTGATAAAAAAATCAATATAGATATGAAAATCAAGAATTGTTTGCCAAGGGAAAGCCGTATTTAAATAAAGTGTTTGAAAAATTCCACAAATAAACTTGACACTCATTATGCATGAAGCTGCTCGTTTCCATAAAATGCAAGTTTAAAGAGGTCTGGAACTGAAAGTTTACCGAAACAAACCAATCACACTGCTCACAGATGTACATTCCTGCAAGAATCTTTCAACATAAGAAAAACAAAAACGCAGCCACTTGTTCTTCTTAATAATTTTGCAGAGGTCAGACATACTAAAATAAGAAGTAGAAGTCAACAATGCTTTAAAAAAATAAAACTCAGTAACAGCTGAACTATATTTTTATGAGTCAGGAACAAAATTGAATCTTCACACTCTGTTTCAATCGTAACTTTTTTGGCAAAGGCTCGACAACCCTTGAAATGCTGCTCTGAAGCGATATGTATATATATTTTTTTAAAAGTAAACGCTGTTGTTCTATTGCACCGGCAGTGAATAAATTCTAATTCTGAGTTGTTACCCTTCATCTGACAGTTTCTAAAAAATGGGATTGGATCTTTTTGACCCTACCAGATTTGGAATTTGAACACGTTGTTATTTCACTGATATCTCTCTCATTAAAACGTTAAATGTGTCCATGTAATGGAAAGTGGAAACCCAAAGAGTATTTCATAATATTCACTATCCTTTCTCACCAAAGACCGACCCCATATATTGTTTCCATAAACACGTCGAATAGACTAGAATTTAATTAACTGTTGAAAGACATACGATCATAAAATGGTAAAACAGCTGATAGCACACACAAGGGAAAAGGTAGAAATTCTAAAACGTTCTTTAATTGCGCAAATTCAGTTCCTGCTTCAACCGGATATTGTGTAAACAGGAGACTGATGAAAGGCACGGGTCCAGTGAGCCAAAAAAGAGTTCACTTATTGTAAAACATTCTAGCAAGTTAAGAAGTTTCCAAAATTCAACTAAAATGAAAGAGGGGAGGAACTTCTAATTAATGTGCATATTTGTTCGGTTTTGGAGATGGTAGCATCATACACTTAAATAGTGACTATGCACCATATTTGCTCAAGAGGAAATACTATTTTCAAAATCACTTGTGGAGACTCTATAATCGAATTAATATATAAGAAGTGAAAATTGAAAATCACACCAGCAAGAGACGTATACAGCGGTTGATATTTCAATCACAACTGTGTGAAGGAATATCTTTTGCATTTTCGCAAGAAATTTCGTTTTTGCTGTTTCGTGCACAGCTTCGTTTTGCAGTGTAGTTCACCTGCTCCCATTAATAAATCAAATTGTTTATACTGAATATGCGAAGCTGATTTAACGAGCCAGATGTAATTCTTTTCAAACTGCTAAAATTGAAACTGGGTACATCTGGAACTCGGTATGGGTTCTTTCTTCAACATAGGAATCGGTCAAGGCGGTTTTGTACTGTCCATGAAAATCAACATTTTCAATAGCCGAGACTGACGTTAAGTGATTCCCTGACAAAATAAAAATCGTTGGTTAGAGCGAAAAGAAAGGAAAGAACATTTTCTCCACAAATAAACTGAGTCAAAAAAATATTTCTTAATTTCGTGATCTTTTCACTTGTATGACTTGACCTGCAGTGTTTATACATCCGATATCACAAACCGGATTAGTAAACACTCATCAACCCAGGAGTATTTACATTAAACGTGCATGTCGATATAACTGTGCAACATAAACATGCCATAATATTTGTAAATTGTACAAATAAAAGCAATTACCCATTTCTAATAACGAGGAATGATATGTGGATAACACAAGCTAACTACCATTACTTTATGTTCTTACAACACCTTAGTTTTCTCGCTTGTATCATTAATATAACGGGAAAAATGTTGAAATTTATTAAACTATATTGCTGTATGCTGCAAAGCTGTATGGCTGTGCAAGTGGTGTTTTATTATTTCGTGTATCTTAACAGCAACGAAAGCACTTCTCTTATATTACTTATTAGTGTTCCCGGTTGCCACTGACTCCCTTTCATGTCATGGAGGCTGTTTTCTGTTTGAACACACAAGTCGACCCACGCATTAACTCGCAACAACTAGCAATTATACTTTAAATTAATCCAGTTTCAAATAAGAAGTACTTTGCTCTAAATGGCATTTTTGGAGTATTTCTACGACAGGCTGCAGCAAAACAAGTACTAGAAAGGTCTCAGGTCAGTGGAACAACAGTCAGCTGGTGAGACATCCGTCAGTGATTAAAATGGCGCTTTTAAGAAACTGAATATTCAATTCCTTGAAAGGTAATATTAACACTGTTGTAACTGTTGAAAACAAAATAAAACAATGTACTATCGATACTAATTCTAATGTTTTTCTATTTTTACCAATCACCGATTACTCAAACTTGTTAAATGGCTTCTCATTCTGTTGCGTTGAAAATAACAGTATAGACAGGTACGTAAACGATGAGGCAATAAAAAGGTTGAAGTGTAGTTGTAACACTGTTTTTCTGGTTACTTATATGGAAGAACGTTTGCAGTGCTTTTGGTTTTTCTGGAAAACATTTTGCAAGGAAATGTGAAAACAAGGTTTCCAGAAACTTTTTTTTATTGCAGACTCGCAACTGACTTTTTACTGTTTACATATGAGTTTCAACAACCTTATATAGACACTTACTGCTTTCGTTATTTCGGTTAACTATTATGTGAAGTAACCGTAAGAAAGGCGCTTTAATCTCGTTGAACTTGCATGTATGTTAACACCCCAAACTGAACAGCTACAGTTTTACTGTTGTAGATATATAATTATAAACGAGAAAGGGCCCCCACATCCGTGGCGCATGATATATCTCAAATTTAGGTACCAATTTTGTTATTATCTTTTGCATTACGTATTCAACCGAGTGATTCCACTGGGTCCATCAGATCTCACCTACAACGAAAGTTAGTTCAGAACCGAATTAACTAAAAGATAAAATATTTTATCGAAGGATTCAGTTGTAGAGGGCTAACGGCACTGAGGACCTGAAAATACAGCTACTAATAGCAATGTTGTTTCAGGAATTTCAGATAGGTTAAATCAAACTATTTTTGAGGTCAAACAAAAGGATTTAGTAACTTGAAGAGCAGTTCGGGAACAACTTCGCCTACTAGAGCCCGAAACTACATTCGGGGATAGAAGTTGAATATTTGAAACCAAAATTTTCATATTCCGGGCGGAATATCTTTCGAATTTTGATATTCCGAAGGAAAATATTCATATACCAAGTCAACAATAACACCAAGAACTTTATTTTCTATATTCATTATTCCCGTCGAAAACTGACCTCGATATTCATATTCTCCGGTTTGCAAGACTTAACCGACATTCATACTACTCGGCAAATATTATGCGAATATTCATATTCCAATATTCCACTTTCACCCCCGAAACTACATGCCTACCGCTAAACCTAAAACGTTCATTAGAAACTGTTAAGTGGACTGCATGATAGCAAAGAGGCGCTCTCATTTGAAGGGGAATTGGCCAGTGGATGACCGTCGCACCTTTCAAGAGTGAATATTGTAAAGTTCAGTACCTTTGTAAGGTGAAAAAAGTTAATAACATCAAGCTATATACCTTTTAGAGTTCTGTATCAACAAGGTATACTTTAGAGTTTTCGTATCAAAAAGATACATTTAAGAGTTTCTGTATTCTGTTCAAACCTCTTAGATGCATTTTAGTAAACGTAATACAATTTTGTCCCAAATTAATATCGTTCGGAGAAGAGTTTGTGGATCCGTCCCTGCTACCTATAAGGGAAAAGGAAGAGAGTGCGAGCCCCTTCTCAGACTGACTTCCGATCTCGAGGTCCACCTCCTAAACATGCATGGGAGTCTTAACGTCTCCCTTGCTTTTAGTTAAATATTTTTTTCAAACAAAAACTTTTATTATTTCTGCTTTTCGGATCATTAAACATACAGATCAAGCCCAGACCTGTAATACCCTGAAATGTTTCCTTCACCTTCTTTAGTTCTGGAAGAGATTACGTGAAATATAAGCTGAAGATAGTTCGACATGGCAATGTATATCATTTCGTAGAGGAATTGCACAGACATGTCATTTACGTTCACTTCTTTAACATGTCGCACACTGACCAACATCGGGACAATGAAATAACACTGGTTTCACTGAACTTTCAGAAAACATTGAATTTGCAGGTGAGAACACATAGGCTGCAACTCAAAATCCTAACTATTAATCAGGATTACCTAGTATCTATTTAGACGCATAAGCCTTCAGCTCTCTTGCTTTGGTATAAACGGTATTCAATTTGCTTGAAATTACTTGAGCTCGCCTCTATGTTGAACGAAGTTTGATAAATGAGGGTTAACGATAATGAAGGGAAACAGTCCCTATCGGCAAAGATATAGCTCTGACCCGGTGTTAAAATATACTTGACACCATGCACACAACTTCCACACGCAAATTTTAATTTTTACTTTATGAACGTGTTTTCTTATTTGATAAGCCCCCCGGCATTGCTAGCCTCTGTAAAGCCCAACCTCTTTCTAATAACCTCCATTACAAAAGCCATGAAAAAAGATTATCCCCAAAGAGGCTTTTAAAAGGAAGAATTTTGGCGTATTGGAAGTGGCATTGATGATATAATGTAGGTTCTGCCGGATAATGCGGGATCCCCATTACTCCATTAGATGCTGAAGATTGTCCTAACATCATTATGATGTTAAACGATTTAAGAGGTTTACGTGACTAGCTTGTTCTCGCAGGGCATTCATAGTAATCAATCCAGAAAGCCGGAAAAGCCAAAACATGGTTCATGGGCTAGTTCAACACCTTTGCTATACGCCTATAACTAAAATGATGAATTTGTTAATGCATTTCAAGCATCTCTGAGATTGAATCACATCCGCCCAAAACAAGCCACGTATTCGCGTGTTATTACACAATTGATTGGTGTAGAAGTTCAGAAGCTGCATTTGTCTAAAGGTTGAGGCAATTTTTTATAAAACTGAGTCGATTTATGATATTATCAATGCATTTGCTAAAGAGGTACGGATGGTTAATGAAATTTCCCAGAATGGTAACAAATCGCCGCACAATCAAACACGTTGCCATGCCTTCGGGCTGGAACACATTGGCAAGTGTGTAAACATGTGATATGAGCGGTACTGGTTTGCTTGCTGACTTAGATTGCAGATAGGGTTAGGACTAACAACTTTATCAAACCAATAAACTTGACAAGTTCAAATACTTCAAATACTTTGTACAACTAATACACTGAGAATAATATGTCATAACGTGGGCAAGATTTGGAAACTTTTAACATCATCTTAAGCATCTTCATATATTTGCGACAAAGCTTTTGCGCTAAAACGATTACAGTTTATTTTTAGAAAGTATCAACCAGGAACTGGTTGAAGCTGTAATTTTCATGTTTTCAACCTGTCCCGTACGATCCCTGATTTATATCATATGCTCTCGCAAAATACAAAACATGCATTGTATCTATATAGCGGTTGTAAAATTCGCATTTGAAAAACCGAGTTTTTCATATGTTAAATCATTTTGAAAAGGTCATATAATGGTTGGTTGGATGAAATCTTCTGGTCAACTATTCTAGCGCACACCCTGTATATACATTGAACCACGCCCCGTTCCGTAACCGACGAATTAACAAGAATGGCAAGTGCTCATATGTTGTTACCGGCTGTAAATCTTTTTTTCAGACAGTAGAAAGCACATAGCTGAGGCTCCTATCAGCCTGTCAGTCAGTGTATATATCAGTACAGCTTTAAGTAGAAAACAACTTTAAATAAAGTTGGCTTATTGCAGTTTACTTTTGAGATCGCATACCCTTTTTAATATCTAATATCTACTACATATCTGCAATGCCGTAAAGCTGGCTTGGCTAGTTCACACTAAGCTCTTGGTGTTGTTAAGTAAAAGGTACTTTGTATGCCATCCTCTTACCAGTCGAGTTAAATGTATTTTTAATTTTAGAGGAAGTGCGGTATTTGTCTTTCCTCTACGTACAATGCCTGTCTTGAAAGATTAATTCATCTTTAGTCACTGTGATAAGTCAGTCTCTTTATTCGTTTGACACCAATCTACCCGATACATGAAAAAGAATGTTTTCGCCGTTGGTCTGTGGAAGAACTAGAACCAGATGAATCAATAGAATTGAATAAATAATCGACTTTTTCAGTAATGAGAATGAATAATTAACTTGAGCCTGTTTTGGGTGCGTGGCGCCAATTTAGCTGATAGTGTTTACTTGACCCTCACTATCGACGCACGCAAATAAAAACTGCTTTGGACTTCCCATAAGGGACAGCTCTCACATTGTGATCTCTTTAAAGTTTATAAAAATGTTGTTCCCTTTTATGGTTGAAAACTAAGGTAACGTGTTGCTGTTGAGTTTATGATATTTTTGTAACATATATTTCTTAGATTGTTAACAAATAGATGTCGTGTCGGAAAACCGCCTAATGCTCAAGAATATCATATAAACTTTTGTAATTCTTCAAAGCTGAGACAAATCGTCAATTACGGCCCTGAATCACAAAGTGATTTATAACTGAACCACAAAGTGGTTTATAATTAATGAAAAAACAACAATTGATTTAAAACGACTCTGTCTGGCTGGCCTCTGTCCTTCGGTGCGGCTAATTTTAAGCAAAAATACAAAAAGGTCGAGTTCCGTCAGCTCGGAAGGTTGGTGTCAACCAGCGGTGCGCCCTTCATCCCCTCCGGCACTCTGTCAGTGTTCTTTCTTTTTTTATTTAGTTTATAATATTTAGCCATTTTAACAGTTACAATGATGTAATATGAATTTTGAGGCTATAGGAAGCTCAAACTATAGGAAACAGAGGAAAGCCGAAACAAACGCTTTCAGTCATGCACGGAGGACGAACCTCTTATTAAAACTTGGCTGTACACTTAAATACGCCGACAAAGAACAAGAAAAGATAGTGCTAATGTGCTTACTGACATGAGCTCTAATTAAAGTGGCTCCCGCCTGTCTTCCATTTTTCTGTGTCACTTATCTTTACGATTGGTTTTCTCATTTGTCATGACGGATTACCGGGAGGTTTTGCTGGATGGTGTTAGAGCGTCTAGGAACCCTGCTTCTAGCATTCAATTGCATTTTATACAAAAATGAGTCTGGTGAACCCCACTTTTAGCTTTATAGTTATTTTGGGTAACCATTACTTTGATCTGTTTTTTCTTTTAAAATTAATCTTTTATAAATTATAACATTCAAAGAAGGTACAAAAGTTCTTCTTCTCTTCTCTTTTAACAAATGATGGGAAGTTTTACGTTTTGAACGGCCCGCATGTTGAATATAGCGTAAAAATCCGCTGTAAACAAATGAAAGAGTTTCGCAATCTTAATTTTCCACATTATTTACCTGCAACTGTTTTTCAAAATATTGAACGGCGAGAGACAGAAAAACTTTTGAAATTAAATTTCTTGGTGAGAGTGCAACGTAATTGTGCCATTTCAAGTGACATTGGACTCTCTGTACAAATAAAACGATAAGAGTTACAGCCCTGATATTTCAACGTGTGTTTCTTATTAGTTTTTTCAATTAGAAACTTTTGCATAAAATGTAAAAATAGCACAAAAAATTGTCCAGATGCTTGTAGTTGAGACGAAGTTAGAATATAGTTTCAGTTTCTAATTATTTCAGTGGCACCTTAACTCACCTTGATTGCTTTAGCATTAATTTTCAGTTTTACACATACAGATAATACTTTGAGTGCTAAAAATTTGAAATAACTCATAAGGCTTCGATTTGAACTGCTGATTGCATCACTGCTACTGAGAGAATGTTATTTAAACGTACCAATACGGTGTTTGTTTTTGATTGATGATGGCCTGTGCTATACTGTATGTCGAGGTGTAAAGACTACCGAGTTAACGAGTATGGAAGAAAGATGCCTTTACCCATAACATTTTAAAAGGGGAAAAACTTTATTTGACAAATTAAGTGTGGGTTCAATTGACTGTAGTCTGGAGATAAATACGTGGAATAAAAACTTTAATCCTTTAATGCAGTCGTGCTTTTTTCAAAGTATACAATACAAGCAGTATTATTATATAAGCTCTGGCTTAAGGTAGCGCCCACCTCCACTTTGCTGTTCCATTAAATTTCACGAAAGACTTTCTCATATATCATGATGGATTCATGCCAGTTTCAGCTTATCAACCCCTGTACTCCCACCACTTGACAGGGCCTAAATTACACCCTACTTTGAGCATTTAACTGCATTTTACACAAAATTTAGTCGGTAGTTCCCCTATTTATTGCATCAAAATTGCTTGCACTCAATTAGTGCAAAGCAAAATCATTCTGTCAACAGATTTTGGTGCTATCTTATCTTTTGAAATGTTAAGGTGGCGCCAACACCTGTTGACGCCGGGAACTTTTTAAACATTTTTTTAATTGTGCTCCTTGACGTACAAACAATTTGTATGCAATAAAATGGGTGTTTGTGTAAAATGCAGTTGAATGCAAAAATAGGGCAATGGGAGGCGCTGTCAATTCAGTGCCGTGCATGGAAACAAAAATGTGGCGGGAGTACAAGGGTTGACAAGCTGAAAAGTTATGTAACACTAACTATCAATAGGTAGCTGTTATATTTTCACTTTGAATGAGTAAGCCTTTCACAAAATTCAGTGGCAAGTTCTTTTAAGAATTAATATTCAGATAATCATTTCATATTTACTGCTTTTATTTTTGAGAGGGTACAGTAGAAATCTTCCCGAATCTGTTCCTATTCCCAAATATGGATATCGAACACACCCAAAATGCTTAACATTATAAACTACCAACTAAAATTATGGAGTTTGTTACTTTCTATGTATAAGTATAAAAGGGTCGCCACTCAGACTTATATTATATTTTGGTCAGGTTTTGCCAATCTTAACCAGTATAAAAGGACTTTTCTAAGTTCTTGTTAATGTCAAACGTCTCTGTATGGCATCATCCACTAAAACGCAGCTAGTTTAAAAAATAATAATACATTAAAACTTGTATAGCGCTCTTTCCTAAAATTCAATAGCGATTCACAGCCAAATACATAAATTCTAAAAAGTAAATAAATATACTTAAAATCGCTAAAACTTATTAATATTGAATTAGGGAGAACAAAACAAAAGCCGACTTATAATGTTAAAATTTAGTTTGATACTAAAAGCTATACGAAAGAACCAAGTTTTGAGAAAAAGTAATGGTAGTGATGGAGTTGCGAATTTGTAATGATAATCAGATATCTTTGAATGCGATTTGGGATAAATCGCACGAGTAACTTTTTCCAAGACTAACAAAATTGAACGAGCGAAGCGAGTTCGATTTGTGGTCTTGAAAAAATTTAGGAGTGAGATTTATCCCAAAATTGCATTCAAAGGTACCTGATTAATCGTTAATCATACAGAGTTCAGTAATAAAATGGGTTTTTGAATGACGTTCTACGAACCACTTTAACTTCGTCAGACCAT
>JAOEHT020000458.1:0-15257 GCA_025448195.2 Parazoanthus atlanticus | reverse complement strand
AAGAGGGATCGAATTTTGCGGGTTCGCCAAACAATGCGAAATTTGTAATGGCCTTGGGTGAAGAAAGTTAGTTTATTTTAAAATCAACTTCTTTGTCTCGTTTTCGTTACGCTTGCAGAATGGAATTTCAATTGTGATAGATTGGCGGTCGTCGAACCACTGGCCGGTAAGAAGAATGGTTTCATGATTCGGTGCTGGATGAGTAAACTCATTAATAGTTTTGTTAATAAACCACATAGGATAACCAGCTTTGGAAAAAGAAATGGAAAAATGAAATAGTCAGTGATACTTTCCTTACAAATTCATTAAATCAAGATAAAAACCTGACTACAACAAACAATTTGAGCACTGTCTGAAAATCATAAGCACAACTCAGATCGATTGTTTGGAGTACAGCTGCACTGAATGCTATAACATATGGTATTGCATATGGCAGATGACAAGACATTTGTCATCTTTAAGTAGCTGGCCATTTTCAGTCATTTTGCGTAAGGTTATCCGATGTTTGAATTATTTGTCGGATTGCTGAACAGTAATATGGTAAATAACTATAACGTTTTGAAACGAATAAAACGTTTACAGTTCAGAAGACCTGACTTCCATCGAAGTGGCTAAAAATATTTTTCCTCTCCTCTGCCCCACCGATTAGAGACCTTCAGTGACCAAATTCGTGACAGGAGTTCGCAAAATCGTTGTCGGGTCAAATCTAGTCGCCGTCCTCTCGTTTACTACGAGAATTGCTGAAAATCTCGTAGTCAACGGCATTACGAGTTCAAAAGCTCAGTAATCTTAGTCGTAGTCGAAGTTGTACTGGTACTGAGTAAAATCAGTAAATGTCTCTATTTAGATCTCTGTAACGGATTTTTGAATGCTTTATGTTTACAGAAACGCCTAACTCTTTCAGTTAATATCAGTTTATATTTCTGCTTGCAATTACATTTATAGACTGGTAAATAAACTTATCAGAGTTATAGATTATTGTACAAACTGATTTATAATAGTCCAAAATTAGCAACCGTGAGAATTTAAAATTTGAAGCCTTTTAATTGCCTTTATAAGTAAATTTTTTTGACACAGTTAATCAGGTCTGTCTAATATAGATTAGATTAGATGGTGATTGACTCATTATAAACAATACAGATTCTGTTATCACGTCCAAACACATGGTAAGACAGGAGGTAAGCAGGAATTTTTAAAAAAACACGAAAATAAAAATTGACGATATTTTTCTGCAATTTTGAAAAAAAAAAATATTTTTTAACATAGTTTTCCAGGGGAAACACGTCCCACTTTTGACCCTTTCAGCCCTTTCTCAGTATGTGAATTCTCCTTACATTATCCACACAAAATAATTTGTTTAGTAATGAGAATAAAACAATTGATCATACACAGCAATTTGTCTAAGATGAAAAACAATATTCTCCCAACTGTTTACAAGGAAACTATAGAGACAGTGTAGGAGAATTCAGCAATACGTCATATGGCGTGTTTGGGGCTGAGAGGGGCACTGTATTATGCATTTCCTTTGGAAGTGAAGCGCTTGGCGTTGCTCATTTTAATCTTATGTTCAAACTTTCAAATCAGTAATAAGAATGACTCGTACTGGGGCATTCGCTTGACTTCTCGTGACGAGAATAAAAATGAATACTCGAGGCTTGTGTCTACACACTCAACGGTACAATATGTTTTATGGAGGTAGGAAAACCAGAGAATCCGCGAGAAAAACCTCGGAGCCCAAAGAAATTATCAAATCTCACTTCTCGGCCCACGCACGAACCCACGATTGACCATCTAATATATATTTACTCTTCCTTGGCCAAAATTAATTAACGATTAGTTTGCACTCATATATTATTTTTTGATCCATAATTTCGACTCCTTTTGAAGCCGTCGCAGACATCTTCTTCTTTTGCCTGTTCCTTTTTTAAAGGTGCACCTATAAACGAAACGAAGAAAACAACTCAGTTAATAGTCTTGTCATGTGTCCTTGAACAATTTCTCAAAATAGAATAAATTGCTGTCGATCGAAGCGAAACAGGTCACTATTCTCTTAGCGTACAATTTCAAAATTTTGGTCCATCGACTCGTAAAACATCTGTATTGTATTTGTACTGATCGGCCATGCAACAGCCCGACAGCATTACCTTTACCTGTGGTAACCGCTAGTAAGAATGTTTATCTAAACACCATATATAAAGCAGCACAAGCCGATGTGGTCGTATATTACATTACACAAAAATCCCTTAATAACCTAAGAAAAATCCCTATCATTGATCCAAACCGCTCCCATAGTGTTTTTAATCTTGATGTAAAATTCAAAACTTGAGTTAATATACACCTATGTCATTTATAGACAATCTTCATCAATATACATTAATTTTCCGACAACATGTTGTAAATAACTGTCACGTGAATCAGATCATCATTTTATGTTCTGTCATTCCCCTGACGTCTGACAAGTGAGCATGTCCCACATGGCTCAGTTGCCGAATTTTTCCGCATTATTTCGCAACTTAATAACTCCGTGACATCTCAAGAGACAAAGAGAAAACTAGCTAAAACCGCGTTAATTACGTCTTAAGGGTAGGTAAGTCGCTCGAGCATTGTTAATCGGGGCTTATTATCTGACGGCTACAGCTCCACATTTTCTGAATCTTAATTGGAACTCGCGAGCATTGTCATATTGCATTCTAAATTTTGATACCACTGTAGCTATATAAACTCTTTGTTTTAATAAGAACGTCTGTTTTTTGGGTGGAGACCGAACGTTCTCAACTTTCTTCAGGATCTCGCTCTCAAGTGTTTTCAAAAGTGTTTCTTGATATTTTTTTGGAATTGTGTCTGTATAAATGCATTCAAGGCTGTTCCCAACATCTAACTTAGTTCATATATGTACCAGTAATACGTTGATATAAATCGAATGTGAAATTACACTGCTCTCTCGCGATATTTAGTAGCGGTTCTCCGTTCCATTTTGAAAATTTATAGAAATAAACGTTCCTTTTTTACTCTCAGCCTGAGGTATGTTCTCATAAAATATGTATCAAATCTGGGTATTTTTGAACCTCAACGTTTCTATGAAAAAGTTCTTCATAAGAAAAGAAAAGTTCTTCATAAGAAAAGAGTGTAATACGATGTTGTTCTCTTACTTTCGTAGTAGTGAATGTTTGTGATCTTAAAAAATCTATTCTCTGAAAGAATAGTCATTAGTTTGGAAATGTAAAATAACTTTTTAAGACTGTTTTTTTTAAAAAATGGCATGAGATATTCAAAGGTGATTCATGTTTGATGAACCACTGGGTAAGATTATTTTGCTGCCTTATCTCATTTTCAGGAGTAATTAAACCTTGAAAAGCCCGCAAATATTAGGTGATCAGGTCTTAATTTGATTTATTTGATCTATCTTAGCTTATGCGGTCCCTATATTTCACCACATACTCCCCGACTATCTCAAGAAAGATTGGAATTTCCCCGGCTTAACGAACATCGCGTCCAAGAACTGTGCAAAAGCCATTTTGAGAAGATCGCAAATGACGTGAGCAATATATTTCACAACTTGATACCAAAGCCCCACCAACAAAATACAACTAAATTTGAGGCGTCTCTGAGTGTTCCGGCGATATTCCCAAAGTAAAAACAAACAGCCTCTTGTCTAAACGGCAAAAAGTCTTATCTCTTATACATACGTCAAGTTTATGTTATGGCGTTTTTTTAACGTGTTGTAAATTTTATACTTATCAAAGCAATTATGTAATTTAGCCTACGGCGGCTAAGGGCTGCAATATAACTATTTAATAAATCGTATGGTATCGTAGAAAGATAAGTTTTAATTTAATATTAATGCCTTAAATTTTTGTAATTCTGTTTGCAACTTTTTGCGAAGAGGTTGTTTTGAAGAAATGAAAGTAACCGAAAACAGGTAAAGCGTAATGATCAGCTTTATCAATAAGCTAGCGCTAAATAGAAATGTACAGGTCGAGCGAAACGAAACTTCTTTCATAGGTATCAGACAAAATAAGCGAAATTCAAAGGTTTTGGTTTTGTTTAAGGGAAAGAAATGACGGTCCTTCAGCGTAAAGAAATGCAAAAAATAGTGTTTAATGTAAATATACACCCACAAGGGAAAAATATAAGCTAGCATCACTACGCAGTTTCAACCACTTGTTAAAATAGTTCTAATAGTTTAAAACAAAACCGCAGAATAGATAACTAGAAACAAATCCAACTTTATAAAATTCTTCAGAATTGATAAAACAAAATCAGAAAAGTAAAAATAACATAACCATATATATATTCAGCGTGAGACCGTCTATTTGAACATTACAATTTACCTGATTGTGCTCAAGAGCACTTGTAGGTTTAGAAGCGTGGAGAGTTGGATTTAGCTCTCAGTACATCAGTGTCATATTGTAAAATATTATTTAAAACCGTGGCCAAACATTGCGCGGTTGCAAGCAATGATAAGAGACGGAACACGTGTTTGTTCATATAGCTGAGAGCAGGGCTGTAGCAAGGGAAAAAATGTTGGGGAGGGGGACTGTGATGTCCTCTGGAAATCCCATATTAACGCTACAGTTACTAAAATTGCAAAATGATTGGAGTTAACCGAAATTCACACGCTACGATTTGTCGACCCGAATCTCAGCCTTAATTAGGTTTTAACTAAACAAACACTTGTTGTATTTGCATGGGCAATCACAGCCAAATATCTAGTAACAAAATGAAACTCGGGCCGAGAAATCACAGCGCGTAACCCCGCCTCATCCAGAGATCGATTTCTTTTCCACATATATATACTCAAAAACCAACGCCCATATTTCATTATTCACTATAGTTTATCTAAAGTTGTATTGTAATGATGTCGTGTTCAGTGCCTATCCCTCTATAAATGTGGGTGACGTTTATTACCCTTGCAAAAATTAATAGTACTGAAGAAAAATAGGTAAGAAGAGTTACATTGCTTATCTCAACCTTTCTTTACATAGCTCCCGTCAAAACGATTGAAATCAGCCTTTCATTGATATACATACTCGTATTTTCACGATTTGTTGCCTCCTAGTTTTTCTAACCTTTTCACTTCTTTTCAAACTTCGTCATGTTTTAGCTTGTGAATCTTGTTTTCTACTAGATTTGATGAAATTCAGCTGAAAATTAGCTCAGTACAAATTCAATATAATTCAAGGCTACTTGTATGCCAAAGTAAAGCTTTTACGGTGACCAAATTGATAATAATGGGGTTCAGACTGAGCGCTCCTTAAAATAAAAAAAATAGATTGGCTGTGCGAGGGTTAAATTTTACGTACATCATAATTTCCTCGTTTCTTTTGAAATGAGGGCCTTGGCCCGGTATATAATTGGATAAAATCATTTGCTGAGAAATCAAAACTATAACCGTACGTAAAATATTTCTGTTCAAAAATCAAAAGCTCAAAAAGATTTAATACTTTGATTTAATATTTCAGCACATTTAGTTTAAATGCGAAAAAAACAGACTTGTTGATTTGATGTGTAAAACATGGATATCGAAGCAGAAAATTTGCAAAGTTAGAGTCTCATTTTAGAACACAAATTTCTCAAACTCTTGAACATTTTTTTTCACAAACATCAAAATAGGAGATTATCGCACTACGTAACTTGCTTTGTAACACTCTATACTTAAATGTCGTAAATCTATTTTCCTTTTAACATCTTCAATTAACAAAAGGATGCCAATGAGCAATATTGCATGAGGCAAACGACACAACTGCATGCCCTGGCTGGAATTTGTTGTTAAAACCCGATGAGAAGTTGTATGTTACAGATAGTAAGCCTTCCCGCACACTATTATTTTCTTTCGCAGCGTCTGCAGGGAGCGAGACTACAGTAATATTACAATATTTCGATATCAATAATAATATACATATTTAAGTCTATTGACTGTCTTTCTAGCTTCCTTAGATAAATGTTGTATGTATGCGTTAGCGATGTTGATCCATGGATTTTTCTAATAAGTTAATGTCATGTTTCTTAATGATAAAATACGCGAGTCGTAAATACTTTTGGAATTCACATTTGGGCTGAAAAACGAAGCTTAGCTTTTGTTTACACAAGAAATGAATTGCAATCAGTTCTTTCTGCCGTCTGTTCTAACAAGGAATTATATTAAACGCATTACGCTGGCTCTGTCATTAGCGGTATTTCCTGCGTGAAAAACGGATACAAAACTAACTCTGTTTTGCTTTATTATAAAGAGAAAAAGGAAGAAGCATGTTTATTAAACTGATTGCAATTTCGATGTTATATAAAAAACCTGAGTTCCTTGGTTTCTTTCAATTTACTAATTTACTAATATTGAACGTAATTTCAATCTGTTTTCTTAAATTCAT
Organism: Parazoanthus atlanticus; assembly: GCA_025448195.2. NCBI lineage: Eukaryota > Metazoa > Cnidaria > Anthozoa > Zoantharia > Parazoanthidae > Parazoanthus > Parazoanthus atlanticus. The sequence continues at coordinate 8,892 of JAOEHT020000458.1, read as the reverse complement.
TCCTCATATGAATATTGTTGTGGCGATATTGATCCATCGAATGACATGTTGGCGAGCACTTCCGAAGCTGGAAGACATTTCGTTTTGTTTATAAAAAAGGATTTGTAATACTGTTATTATCAGCTGTCGGATTTATAAGGAAATCTGGCTGCTAGCATTACACTATCATTCTAATCAGCACGACTTTGTGCATGAAAAAACGGATTTCAAACTGACTCCAACTTCCCTTTGTTACGAAAAAAGGAATAACTGTCTGGGAAATTTATCACAATTCAGATCTGAGAAAAATTTCTTGATTTCCTTTGAAATCGGGATCTTCATCAGCATATAGTTGACTGAAATCAGATGCTGGAAAATCAACTCTGTAAATCAAATTGTAAGGAAAGTGATTTTTATTTTATACTTTAAATATTTTAGGTAACCATTTGTTTACAATTTGGTCACGTTTAGCTTAATTTCGCGAAATATTGTTAAGATGATAGGACGAAAATAGTATGGGTGTCGGGAAAGTTACTTAAGCCATATCTAAGCTATTTGGGTTTTATTTCAGAACACAAATCTTGAAATTTCGCAAAGGAATTGACATCGCTCTGGCATCACCTGCTTTAGAATACTCCACTAAAGTGCTGGGGTTTTTTTCCATTTTATTTAACTGAACCCAAATATCCTAGCCAGGATATTTAACTTTGAGGCAAAAGAAACAGCTTCCTTGTTTACAATTTTTTTACATCTCTTTTTTGATGTTCATTCTAAGCTACTCGGAAATGTTATATACATGTAGCAACCACAAAAATAGAAGTGTTTTGAATAATATAGCCATGAGAAGAGATTGTATGTTACAATGTTGCTACCATAACGTCTATTTCAATGTTTTTATACCTAATTGTTGATAATTGCGTTATGTCCTCTTATCCTCCTTAGATAAGCGTTGTGTTAATGAATCTCGATTCGTAGTGTAAAAGAAAGACAAAACATGCCCACTAGAAACTACAGCCAAAAACTGCAAATAATGTTACATTTTAATTTTTTAAAATATACTTTCGTTACTCTCTGTCATATATTTCAAAAGGATTTGGCAACCTGCACTAAGCTAATATTCTATACAGCCAGCGAAATTCCCAGTGTTAAAAACTGGTATCAATCTGACTTTTTGTCTTTGTTATAACAAAAAGGAGTATATTTCTTAAACTTGATAATTAGTGCCTTAGTCAACATTCATGAATAGAGTATAAATAGTCTCTTCGACTTCCGATCATTTGTGCATACTTAAAATGAAATCTAATATTAAATGGAAAAGAAATTGTCAAGAAGCAAATGCAAATCATAAAAACTCCACAACAACATACAGTTAAGAGGTTTAATATACCTTTTATTCAAATACAATTTATACCCAGCAATCGATTGGTCACAACGTAACTATAGCGTTCCTGCTTATACTGCAACATCCCGTAGTAATCAGTCATTCGAAATTTCATAATTTCTGTTTTCTGTTTCTGTTTTTGATTAATCTTTAGATGTCTGACGTTTTGCTGTGCATGTGTTTTAGTCAAAGAGGATACTCGATATTCTTTCGATCCATTTGAAGGATTATAAAGACTTCACATTTATATCTCTGTTTACCTTTATTATTATTTTATTGAAAGGTTCTCAGTTCGACAATGTGAAAAAAAGGTAGAGAAGGCTGCTCTAATGAACTAGAAAACTCTATCAATCATTTTAAGCAAGAAAACTCTATCAATCATTTTAAGCAAGAAAACTCTATCAATCATTTTAAGCAAGAAACTAACCTTTAAAACTAACCTTTAAACTAACTTTTTGAATTTGCTTGTGAGTTTTAAAACATTCCATTCTAAATGGATGAGTTTTTCCAAAGGTTGTAAAAAATGTTCATATCTCATAGTGTATACGCTTTTGGTTAAAAATGTCGCAGTTATACTAATTAAGGAGCTTTCCTGCTAATTTCTTCATCTACATTTTATACTTCCTTTGTGGAAGATAAGTGAGGTAATTGTTGTCACTAACATGGGAGGCTCACCAGCTTTACGTTATTGGACCACGTTAAAGACCCTGTTAGGCCTTTTGAAAACTCTAAATCCTGACGTGAGTGAGAACCTAAAGCATTCGAAACAATTTTTATGATTTCAATTTTGAGCAAAATATTTGCTCTAAAATACAAGAAAAGAAAACAGAAAGTTTTTAAATGTCACAAAAACTTCCGCAGAATCTTTGCTTAATATCTTTTTTTATGTAATTAAGGACATTTTTTATCTATTTCTACAATTTTTTAAACCTTGACTGAGTAGAATAAATGTATAGTAGGTGTAATTTAGCACTAACTGTAAGTCTTTTAGTCAATAAAGTATTTTATCTTTAAAATAGAAAATGAAATAATTGCAATCTGTCTCAAGACCGTAATATTTCTTGACATTTTTTTGGTTTGGCAAATTGACAACCTGCTGAGAAAAGTAAAATAAACACTGAACAAGCTTAGCTTGATAGCAGGAACAGGAGTTGCATAGCAATGTGTTTTTCTGCAAGGTTTAACGTTTATTCTCTTATACAAATTAGTTTTTCTTTCATTAAAACCCCTGTGTCTTCTCTGACAAATGGTGTTTCTTTGTTGGTGTGGTGCAAAGGTTGGATTTGCCTTTACAAGAAACAAAAGCAAATCCCCTAATTATAAAACTCGTCTCCAATGCCAATATATCGCTGATAAGTAATGAATAGATACATTAAAGTTAAAGCCTTCTTCCAATTATATTTGGTGAAAAACACAAAGTTGGCAGTGAAAATGTAGTGGAAAGGAGAAATTGTATTTGAAAATGTTGACACGAATTCTCCGTGAATGAGTTGTAGCCAATTTTAATTATTGTTAGTATTATATTTAGCCTCTAAACTTATAAGGAAACCACGAACCGATTAATTTTGTAGTCAACCCAGGAATATCGAGACATGCAGATACTTTTCTTGATTGCAAGATAACTGTAGGTCTTTCCGATTACATGTGTGGGCTGTGTTGAAAAATATTTTGATAATTCAGTTTCTTTGAATAATTATACAATGTATTAAATATTGTTTTGTGTTATTTTAGGGGAAAGCGTGTAGAAGAATTGACAAGCAAGAAACGCTAAAGGATGAACAAGACAAATGGTAAACAAACTAATGTAAATATTTTCTCTCCCAAGCTACACAGAAATTGCTGAATCAATCAATTGTCTTCGTAAATGTAACAAAAAAGATTCACCTATCAGCAGTATGTGAATTTTCATATCTAGTATTCACTTTGAAAGCTTCGTTGTCTTCTATTTAGTAAAGATAAAACACATCATGAGAGAGGGTACGAAGTACGCCATTTTATTCAAACGAAAATCCCGTGTACATGTTCACTTTTATGGCCAAGATAACGAAAAGTCAACAAAAAGTTGATACCTTGCGGTAATTATATGAAATTTGCAGCTGAGCTTTAAATAAGAAGACTATATTTAATGGCAATTTTCATATCCTCAATTAGAAAAAAGTGGCAAAATGTACAGCCGTAAGCACATTTTTAATTTTACAAACATTTTTATGTCAAACGGTTATATTAGTCAGTCAGTATTCATAAATTTAGAGATAAATTTTTCAAAAAGTTTTAATATTGCTTAATTCCAGTCCTGAATAAACATTATAATTAGAATCAGTCTTTGCTTAGAAAAAAGTAACAAATTGTACAGCCGTAAGCACATTTTTAATTTTACAAACATGCTAGCTTCCGTAATCCAAATGTTAGAAAAATTATTGAAAAAACACCATCGATTTAAAAGTGATGTTTACTGAATAATTATAAGCTTCTTTCAATGTGTTCCTGTTTAAAAAGTTGTTGTTAAAACGAGTTGTTATGAAACGATAAGAGAAAGCTTCCCACACAACCTTTTGTGTGATTTCTTTTGCAAAACTTACATAACAATTATTTGTACTTAGGCGGCACAGCTTCGGATGTTTACCCTCCGGAAACGGATTTTTCATTAATAAATGTATGTTGTTATCAAGCCAAACTTGTGTGCGGTCTAGTCATTTGTTAAGTTACGTTTAAATCGCAGAGGCCAGCGAGGTAAGTTGTACACCTCGTAAGTATAACGTATGCAAACTGGTGCTTTCTCTCAAGAATATGTTTTGTTGATTCAGCCTGTTTCTCAAATATATATATATAGGGGCAAAAAGAATGCGTATTTTACCAAACAATGTAGTCTATGACTGAGAACCATATAATACTGCTCCTTTAATGCATGAGAAAGATGGAAAGGAAAGAAATACTGTCGCTAGGAAAAGCCTTAGTTTCTTTTTTCATTCGCAATTCGAATCATTTTTTAACATACTTTTCGTAAACATATATGGTTGAATGTATTTTCTGCAAATCAAGAAAAGTCAATGTATATTGTTATAAATGAGGCAGGCGACAAAAGCTCAAAGTTGCTGTCGCTAACGTAGAACGGCACTGAAAAACTCTGCTAGGGAGTAGGGTGTCGTGATGATAGTAATAATAATAATAAATTTGAATTTATGATGTTCAGCTGCGCACAGTCAGTCATCACAATATATACTAAGTGTTATCAACCATAGTACTGTACTTTCTTGCAATGCGTGCAGCTGACATGCATGCAAACAGACATTTGTCTTGCGTTGTATTGAGCGCAAATAATGGACAGACATACTGGTAATTAAATATTCTCTGAGTTGAGTCAGAAGAACCAACAACGAATACATTTATGACAATACAAAGTTGATTAGAATATTTCTGAAAGCGTGTTTCTGTACATGCAGCCTTAAGCACATATACAATGATTTGATGAAATGTTCCTATCACGCATATATCAAAATCTCTATGCGTTAACATAAGAACAACAACAAAGAGTTTAAATAAGTTTGAATAAATTCTAATTATGATTTTCTTGAATAGAAAAGTCTTGAGATTAGATTTGAACGTTTTTGATGCTTGAAGAATGGTTTAGAGATTGTTATTTCATGTAGCGAGTTCCATAATTTAGGAGCAGCAAAAAAGAAAGAACTTTGACCACAGAGTACAGTTTTGATGGCAGGAATAGTTAGAAGGAAGAGAGCTCAAAGGGCTTGAGCGCAGTTGACGAGCAGGGCGGTAACGGTTATCATACCATACCTTATCATACATGTTTATTCAAGATTGCAAAATAAAATAAACAATTTCAAATTAAGCATTAAGCATTAAAGCGGAAAAGTGCATCTTGAAAGGTAGGTATGAGGTTACTTAGCCCTATCGTGTAACTCCCTAAAGAAAAATCACACACACACACACTAAACACAAAATGAAAATAGGAACAGTAAAATATATAAAATTATATTTTGTAAAAATCCTTTAGTGTTCTTTTAAAATTGCTTAGACTAGTGGATTCAGCGATTTCCGCTGGCAGATTGTTCCAATGTTGTACAATCGAATTGAGAAAGAGTGTTTAAAACAATCTATTTGACAAACAATTTACTATTTTGTAACACTCTATCAAACTCAGGTAATCCCGACGCACTGATAGCTTTGGCAAGTCGAGCACTTGCATCGTTGTTCGTACGGCCTGGCCTAGTTCAATTCTTGATGCCCTTGTTTGACCTTTTTATGGCGTGTATGTCTTTCACTAGATCACTCCAGGAACCAGGCCATTTAGTGACTTAGAGCTTTGAAGATGATGAGCAGAATTATGTAAGAGAAGCAAGATTCGACAGGTAGTGTAAAGATTTCAGGATGTAGTGATATGTTCTTGGCGCTTGCATCCTGTCAGTAAGGCAAGCAGTGTCCTATATTTGCTGAAGTTTGCTGGTTTCGCAAAAGGGGAGACTGAGAGTATATTGTTGCAGTAGTCAAGGCGAGATATCATGACAGCTTGGACAATTCAAGTCTGCCATTTTACTTCTACCCTGTCTTAAGCCCGCCGCACACCTTTGCGACAACATGCAATTTTCGACGCATGCAATCAAAATTGCGTGAAACCATCTCAATTTCATTTTCGTCGACTTCTACTCTGTCTTACGGAATAAACAATTCAAATCGCAATTGACAGAAGAACACTAACGAAAAGTATTACAAAGTAATCCAAGATTTTAGTAACAAAACCAGGAATGGGACACAATGTCTGTGTAGGTTTGCTTTTAGCTTAAGTGGGTTGCAAGCCAGTAGCATCGCTACAATCTGGGTAAATCAGTATGAAATAGACAGATATCGATGTACACATGTCTGGATTATACGTTAATTAATTCGGGTTTTTGATGACTTTAAAATTGAAACTGTTTATATGAACTCGGTTTTGTTTCCAGTTCGAGAAGGCAAAGGAATAAGGTAAGCGGTTTTTATGACAAAAACAACAATAGCAACTGAATTGTGTTGAAATTCGTATTTGTAGCGCAATACAGAACTTAAGATGTGAGATTATCACACAGATTATATACTCTTTTCAGTGTTCTTTCAATTCCGCAAAATACAATCAAACACTAGAGTATATCGAGACATAGATGTAATGGCGTGAAGAGTCTTTATGTTGTAGTGACTATCAAGAATTTTAGTTCCTGCGTACATGTGATGTACTAATATTAGATATAAGCCATGTATTTTTACCTAGTTATACTTTTTCACGTTAGCATTACACGCTTGAGTATATCATTTGTACTGGATGAATTTTAATGTGCTTTACAATAAACTAATATATATAAGAACCATTCTTGAAGTAATAAAAATTGAACTTTATTGCTCTCCAGTTCTTAAATTTCACTACTCAGGTTCAATTCTTAGGTTTCACTTTTACTAATATATTCGACATTCGAACGAATATCTTATATGTTCGAGATGATATTTCAGTAATTTAGAAAAACGTTCCATGAAAACCAGAGTAAACGGGTCAAAAATGTGCAACCCGCAACTGGAAATCAACTGTTTTTGAAGCTTCTTTTGTTGATATATACCGATTGAATGGCTTTTAAGTGAACTTTTTGTCGTTATCAGCATTTTATTCAGTAGCAGACATTTGTTAAATACTTAAATAATGACTTGAAAACTTGTTCGAAATGTGTTAGTTTAAAAAGCCTGCCAAACATTGAAGTGACTTTGTCAGGTGGAAAATCAAGGAACACTTTACGATGCCGAGTGTTCGTGACAAAACTTGTAAAGCAGTTTACGTTTCCCCTGTAGTTATTATAAATTTCCTAAAATTATCCACGCAACCTATCGTCTACGGAGAACGCTTCGAAAGTTTTCTTTAAAAGGACTCTTTCACGGCTCGCACGCTTAAAGTTTTGTTAACAGGAAAACTAAATTTCAAGCTAAAATATATATAATTTAAGGCACTGCCTAAATACCCGCAATCTAAAGTTTAGTTTCATGAGAGGCAAATGGTGTGGATGGTCTGTTTTAGGTAGACTGCTCGCGCGCAGTCTAGTTTTAGGTGGATCGAACACGAAGCAATAGATTGGTTTAAAATACGTCGAACCTTGGCAGAAGTGATTGATCAAAGGGCTTTTAGGTGGATTAAAATGTTTTCCTATGAAATTCTTTGGATAAATAGCATAAACATTTAATTTCAGAAGAAAAAGTAAATCTATTGATTCAACCGTAAAAGGGCACCTTTAAATCGCAGGCTGTTAGTATTATATTATTATATTATTATATCATTATGTTCCTAATTTAGTCAGGAGCTTCTTCATTTAATATGAAAACATGCAACTGCGTAGGTCTTAGCATTTTAGGCAACGTTTGCTACAGTGTCCTTATCATAAAGAGCGTTGCTATTATAGATAACATGTGAGTGATTGCGATTGTAATAAATATTTAAAAACAAAATTGCGTTTTCATTACCTGACGGTTTAAGACACAGCTGCAATTAATCTGTCACTTCACTGTTCTAGGACGAAAAGCACTCTAAGTGTCAACGTAGCTTCCTTTGAATCCTGTCTTAACGCATAATGTTCATACAATGATTTGTTGGTTACTAATGTAAACACGACTTTCTATAGGAAATTGAAAACATCTTTCTTTTGACTGAGGTTATCGTTAAAAAGGTTGAATTGACTAAGGCAAGGTTTTTTCAGTCATTCATTTGAGTAAATAATTGTCAATATTTATGGAGTATTTAAACAGCTTGAAGTCGAAGAAAAATGAAATTTCTGCAATATATGTTTTCATATACTGAAACTGATAATTAATGGGAACCAGTAAGTTCTATTTGAAGATCAATTAGCATGTTGAATATCTCAAACAAAATAATAGAAAATACATTTAATGTCTACTATTTAAAATAAATGAGAGTATCGGTAACTTTCTGAAATAAGAGCAATGCCATCTTATTTCATTTTATTGGATAGAGTGTGAAATCTTTTTTTGAATTTATGTATGCTTCAAAGTGGTAAGACTATTTTGACTAGAATGCAAAACACAAATCGTGATCTCCGGGAAAGATGCTGTTTTTCAGTTTCGTAATTTTAGAAAGGCATTCCTGCAACTTTCCAGAATAACCAAACGTTGATTATGGAACATCAGAAGATAGATGTGATAACTAAACGCGCGCTCTGATTGGCTGAGCATTTATCTTATAATTAACAGGTAGAACACGAGCTAGAGTTTTCTATGATTACATAGTCAACGAGGCGAAGCTAGCCTGCACACAGACTGCCCAGAGCTGTCAGGAAACGTCGGTTTAAACGTTGACGTTTAGGCTGTCTGCGACGCAGGCTAAAGCGAAGCCGAATTAACTAATTAATTCAATTAACTATTTTCTAATAAGTTCTCTGCTTGCCTTATCTTTGTGTTAGTGTACTTCTATCCATTCATCCATCCATCCATCCATCCATCCATCCATCCATCCATCCATCCATCCATCCATCCATCTATCTATCTATCTATCT
>JAOEHT020000349.1:0-15257 GCA_025448195.2 Parazoanthus atlanticus | reverse complement strand
CCCCAGATACTAATTCCGTATAGAAGTAAAGGATGAATCATTGATCTATACATTGTTAGTAGCACATGTGTAGGTAAGTAGTGTCTCAGTTTGGATATTACACCAACAATTCTACTTATTTTATTACATAGGAAATCTATATGGGTTTTCCATGAGAGGTGAACCATGTCATCAGGGAGAGCAGATACTGAAAACTAGAAAATAATGTAACATATGAACTGTTTGAACACTGCACATTCGGTAATTAAGATTTGAAGATGTTATGTATATTTGCTAGCTCTCGTAGCTCTCCAGGACAAGAGACAAACATAAAACAGGCAGGTAAGTGAAGAAAAAGAAGAGAAATAGAAGATGTTATGCTGGAAAAGAGTATCATTTGACACAAGAAAGTACACCTCAATATGGACACTGATAAACTCAAAATGGCCTTTTCATATACATTTAATGGTTTGCAAATGTGAAGTCTCACTTAATTGAGAGGCGTGCAGTGAACTCAATGTGTTTTGTTTCCCATTCCAGATACCGTAGCCTTCGGGACATATTCGTGCGAATTTACAAGGACGAGGGATGGAGGACCTTCTACCGGGGTTATGTGCCGACTCTTGTCGGCATCGTCCCATATGCGGGAATTAGCTTCTTTACTTATGAAACTTGCAAGAAGACTTACAGTGACTTAACACAGGGCACGCCCATTGCCCCACACCACAGATTAGCCTTTGGGGCTTGCGCGGGACTATTCGGACAGTCGGCTACGTACCCTTTAGATATAATTCGCCGGCGCATGCAAACTGCGGGGCTTCACGATACACCACCTCCACAGTACAAGCACATGTGGAGCACTGCTAAGTTTGTGTACCAAACCGAGGGACTTATTAAGGGTCTCTACAAGGGACTTAGCATGAACTGGATCAAAGGACCAATCGCTGTGGGGATTAGCTTTACGACCTTTGACCTCTTGCAAGCGTTTATCTTTAGTCATTTTATAACGGAATCAGGATAGAAGGATGAATGACTTGTTTATATATTAGTTAGTTGTATCCAAATTTGAATCTCGCTGTGGTATAAATTTTTTTGTAGGTCTTAACTATTAAACAGTGTACCTTATTATAGGAAATTTACGCTCCATGAAAGTAAAGCGAATTTCAAGAATTCGAGTTAAATTTAGTCGCGTTAATTTTTGCGGGCGTTAATTTCCGCGTCTATAATTAAGTATAGCGTTAGTGTCCGCGCCTTTAATTAAGTGGAGCGTTAATTACCGCGACCTTAATTTCTATTAATATAACCCTAAATTCTGGATCCTGTTCAGACATTTGACAACTAAGAAACAATAGCGTTTTTTTTCTTGCACACTGTATTTTAATATTTCGTTTATAATACGCCCAGTTTTGTTCAGGTTTTTTATATTCAGGGTTATAATAATATATGTTCCTGTTGTCACTGCAAACTCCGTTGTGTTAACCGCGTTAATTTCCTTTGTTTTGAAATTTTGTCTCCTTTTCGCGTTAATTACTTTAATTCGGAAGTTGTTTTCTCTTCAATTCGCGTCAATTTAAGTCGCGTTAATTTCAAACACCTTAATTAACACGAGTGTTAATTCCCTACAATAAGGTAAGTTTCGCTACAAAAGGGAATGGCCAGTCCATTCACACCTTTAGTTGACACTCAGCCATAGTGGAGTGAACATGTCTGATTCAACAACAACAACAACAGCTCTTTATTTACCCTCAGAAGTTAAATTAATTACAAGTGAAAGGCGAAAGGTGACATGTGTGAAGGATACTGCATGGCTTCCCGTAACGACCATAAAGGGTTATAAAGGACCGGGAAGCCAGACCGAATGGAAAGATCTTACACGATTTGGTCGGTCCTAGAAAATAATTAAATCACTCTAATACAAACACATACATATAGACACACAAACACATGAGCATGTATATGCAACGTACCCAAAATTAGTTATAATATTTGGTGGAAAACTGCAAGGAACAGCAACAGCAATTCTGCGCTTCGTTGATTCTTAACCTGAATGCAATTTATTGAAGATTAAATTGGTTAAGATATGAAACAAAACTATTAGTCATCACTCAATTACATCCATTGACCTAAACATATTTATTTCATTTTTTACTTCCAATCTCTTAAATTGTACATTTTAGATGGAGAGGACTTAAATGCACGACAAATTTGTCGTGGTATAAAGTCAATGGAAGTGACATGAGAACCGTAATCATGCAGAAGAGTTTGTTGTAGACTTCAAATTACGGACAAGTTCAAAAACATGAATATAACTTCAACCGCCTGGTACTGTACTTCTCGGTGAAAGAGTGAAAAGGCTCTAACTGGCACTTAAATCATTCTTTGGACCCGTTATGATATTTGGAAAGAACAATGTGTTACAACTACTTTTAATGTGAGCGTTTGGAAAGAAATAGATAATTTTGAAATGGGAGAGACCCGCTGACTTGCCGCCATCTTCATCTTCTTTTTCGTAAAAACCTCGACTTAATCTTGAAAATTGTGAGTACAGTTCTCACGTCACTTTCGTTGGCTGTAAAATATTTGAACGTTAAAGCGTGAAAAAAGGAGGGGCGTAGACTTTTATAGCAGAACCTCTTGTTTAAGGATTTGAACTAGGATGTGCTCAAATGAAGGCGCTATCGGATCATTCTCGTGCAGTGAGTTATCTTCTGAAAGAGATCTTTGCAAGTTGTTTACTATCGTTGTCACACCAATGTTCTGTTGAAGTATCCCCTATCAAGTGCTTTTCTCATTTCCTACTTCACTGCACACGAATGTATCCCATCAATGTATACATTCCAGCTATTTGGTTTTGTATATAAATGTACACACATTAAAATAAGGTGAATAATAAGTCGGCCTAATGATGTTTTACAGGGGAGGGGCTCTCTGATATGAAGGTAATACTCCCCCCTTCCCCTCCACACATACTAACTTGGGGATTCAAAATACACACCGAGTTGTGAAGACTCGGACAAAACACCAACTTGTGGGACTTTCGACGTTTTTATTGTTTATTCTATTAAAGGTAGCACTTGTTATGTATCACTTCATCCAAGCTCTACAAGCACGTTTCGTACTATTTTTGCAAAAAGTAATAATTTTAGAGAATCTTAATTGGATCCCACTTGGATAGGGCAACTTTTTACCAAAACTGAAGGAGGTCCCCACAAATTCCCAAGACCAAATCCTCGCATTTATGAATAAATGAGCTATGCTAGGTTAAGAATGGAAATGTAAAGAGAAATAAGTAAGAACCTATTGAATGGGATATTAAAAATCTGTGGAAGGTCCCCACAAGTAGCACACAAACTTTGCATAAGACCCCACTTCCTTAGGGCAGGTTTTTATGTCCACTACAACAATTGGGTCCCTACTTGGGGGGAAACGTTTAACCACAACTGAAGGAAGTCCCCACAAATTCCCAAGACCAAGAGTTAAAAATTATACTCGGTCTAAACTGGGGAAAGTGTATAGAGAAATAAGTAAGAACTTATTGAATTGGGTCTTAAGAAAGATCCCCACAAGTAGCACACAACGTTTCAAGTCCTAACAAGATGGTTTTGTGAGTACTGTCCAAATTTCTGGTAGGAAATTCTCTGTAGACATTGAAGAACAATTTTTTAAAAGCTAAACTAATGGGCCGCACTTCTACGAACCTTTCTTGTAAAACAGTATTTCTTTCACCGACGTGTTTCGTCCGAGTATTACGAACTTCTTTAGTATATTTTACAATGATGCATTTTCACCTGTATAGACTATATGCTAGACCTTAAAATTACAATAACTCTCCGCAAATAAATGGACATACGTACTTGCGGCCGTGGGCTAAGCTTATTTTAAAAGTGTTAAATTAATATTGTTTTTGTTATTTTTTTCATTTAATAAATGCATTCAAAGGAGGAAAGTATTATTATACCTGCTGTAATGTTATTTAGTCCCCACCGAGAACTTGCATTGTTATGTTTGCTATATTGTTATTGGTTTGGGTTACCTGTGACTCATGAGCCTGCAATGTAGTCAGTGGTGTCACTCAGAACACTCATGGCGGCCATGTTTGTAGCTTGATATTTAGCTGATTAAGGCTTGAGTTACCGAAGCAAACCGGGTCTTCATATATTTCATAACAATTTAATCAGCTAAAAATGGATAAAGTCCTGCGACCGGGACGACTCAAAACTGACCCGAACAGCAGTGAGGCTTCGAAAGAATGGCTGCACTGGAAGCGAACCTTCGAGAACTTCCTAACGGTCCTACCACAAGAAAATCTTAACAAGCTTACTGTACTAGCAAGTTACGTATCGCCTACAATCTTCCAGCACATTAAGGAGCGCTCTAATTACGCAGCGGCTATCGAAATCTTACAAGCACTCTTCGTAAAATATATAAACGAGATTTTTGCTCGTCATCTTCTTGCCACTGTATCTCCAAGCTTTAAAAACGTTGAACAAGGACTGCAATTTCAAGAGCCACGGCTGCTCAGTACACTGAATAAAGCATAAAAGATGCCTTTATTACTAGCCTTCAATCTAACTCGATTCGTCAGAGACTGCTAGAGAACATGACACTAGATTTGAAGACTATGTTCGATCAGGCCCGAGCTCTCGAGTTGGCTATTATGCGCCACAACCAACCATCAATGCAGCAGTTCCCCTTCCTTCCACTCCTCTGGATGAAGAGCTAGACCCGAGTACACTTGCTGCCGCAGAGTTGGTAGGTCTCGCTTGTTTCTTCTGTGGCAACAATAAATGCCCTTGTTCAAGATGCCCAGCTCGTGAAGCGACCTGCTTAAAGTGTTTAAAGAAAGGCCACTTTGCCGAAGTCTGCAAAGAAAAGACATCTGTCCAAAGGAGTAAGGTTTCTGCTGCTACCTGGTCGCCGACACTGACCACAGTCCCTACAGGCACTCCTAAATCCCTCTCCAAATCATCGGTAACGGTCAGCATGAATGGATTTCAAGCAACAGCTTTGTTTGACAGCGGTAGCAGTGAGAGTTTATCCACCCTGACCTAGTCAAGAAAACAGGCCTAATAATACACCCTTCATCTGGAACAGTGTCTATGGCAACGTCGACCTCATCAGTCAACAGTCAAAGTCAGCGGCCGAAGCCTGCGCGATTGATCTCTCTTATCAAGGCAGAAAATAGGAGGTTCTGCATGTATCTTTACCGCCAGGACTTTGTGCCGACTAGGTCTCGATTTCCAGTCCCAACACGAGAGCGTTGTTTTCCAGTATGGGGGCTCTGAACCACCCTTATCCATCTGTGGTTTTAGCACGCTGAACATCGAACCACCTGAGCCCTTTGCGAACCTGACAGCAGACTGCCCTCCCATCGCTACTAAGTCTTGACGATACGGCCAAGAGGATTCAGCTTTCATTGACAAGGAAGTAAAGCGACTGCTCGAAGAAAGCATCATAGCACCAAGTCGCTCTCCATGGCGAGCTCAAGTCGTGGTAACTAAGGATGAGAACCACAAGAAGAGGCTGGCTATAGATTACTCGCAAACCATCAACAGGTTTACACTCTTCGACGCTTTCCCACTGTCATGGATAAGCGACCTGGTAAACAACATCGCTCAGTACAAAGTCTTTAGCACCATCGACTTGCGCAGTGCCTACCATGAAGTACCACTTAAGGACGAGGACAAGCCCTACACAGCCTTCGAAGCCCGAAACAGCCTCTACCAGTTTACCCGGCTGCCGTTTGGAGTCACTAACGGCGTGGCCTGTTTCCAGAGGGAAATGATAAAGTTTACGGACGAGAATAATCTCAAGGGAGTTTTTCTATATCTCGATGACATCACCATTTGTGGGAAGGATCAATAGGAGCATGATGCAAACCTGAAAAGTATTCTTGATACTGCTAAGCGTAAGAACATTTACTACAATGAAGAGAAGAGTGTATTCTCAACCCGGCGCCTTCCAATCCTCGGATATGTAATCGAAGAGGGAGAAATCTGCCCTGATCCTGAGCGAATGCGCCCCTTGCGTGAGCTCCCCATCCCACACGACTCTAAGTCCTTGAATAGATACATGGGATTGTTCTCCTACATGGATCCCCGAGTTCTCGGATCGCATCAAGCCGATCACCAGCTGCAACTCGTTTCCTCTATCACATAAAGTTAATTTTTGTAGAACCCTTTGGAAGTCTCAAGAAGACCGTAGAAGAAGCTTTTGTTACTGCAATCGCTGAGAGTATTCCTTTTGATGTCGAGACAGATGCATCGGACGTAGCCTTAGCAGCCACTCAGCCAGAATAGAAGACCTGTGGCGTTCTTCTCGCGAACCCTACAGAGGAAGCGTAAGCTAGAATAGAGGCAGTGAGACACTGGAAACACTTCTTAAAGGGAAGGTAATTTAATCTGACAACTGATTAGAAGTCTGTGTCTTACATGTTCGACCAACGCCACAAAGGGAAGGTCAAGAACGACAAACTCATGCGCTGGAGACTTGAACTTTCTTGCTACAGCTTTGACATTGTCTATCGACCTGGGAAGGATAACATCCCCCCAGACACGCTATCTAGGGCTACATGCGCCACTGCGACCAAAGAATCGCTCTACAAGCTCCATGAATCGCTCTTTCACCCTGGAGTCACAAGACTTAATCACTTTGTGCGAACCAAGAACCTACCTTATTCCCTTGAGGAGATAAAGAAAATGACGAGCCAGTGCCCTGTATACTGTGAGTGCAAGCCTCAGCATCAACACCAGGAATAAGGTTCCCCTCATCAGGGCAACCCGTTTGTGTTCCCCAGTCCTGACGTCTCGACTACTACAGTTATCACGTGCCTCACTACCCTGTTCTCCCGCTCTGGAATGCCAGCCTGACCACTCAGACCACGGGGCGTCCTTCATGAGTCACGAACTGCGAGCTTTCCTGGGAGAAAAAGGGGTCGCTACAAGCCGCCCCACAAGCTACAACCGTGAAGGAGATCGCCAAGTCGAAAGGTATAATGGAGTGATATGGAAAGCACTCACGATGTGTCTCAGATCTAACTACCTACCGGTAACGCGATGGCAAAACGTTCTACCTGATATCCTCCATTCTGCTCGATCTCTGCTGTGTACGGCGACGAACGGGACGCCACACGAGCGCTTCTTTGGATTCCTCCGGCATTCGTCTTTTTGTTCCTCCATTCCCACGTGGCCAGCTACGCCTGGGTCCGCTCCAGCAAGACTGATCCTCTGGTAGATGAGGCGGAGTTGCTTGAAGCAAACCCTAACTACGCTCACGTGCGCTACCCAGACGGTCGAGAGACGACTGTATCAACTAAGCATCTTGCATCTAAAGGTCAGTGAATGATGTCCCAACCCACGCCAACGTCTGAGGTGACTGTGGAAGTAGAGCACCCTGCACCAGATTACCAGGCAAGGATGCCCCAGCCATCACTGCAGCCGGCGCTGGTCCCGGAACCAGTGGAGGAACCCTGCACTATTCTAACACCAGCGGAACAGCCGCCCCTCCGCCGCTCTGAGCGGGTCAGGCGCCCGCCCGATAGACTGGATCTCTAACGAAGGAGTGAATGTAACGTTATTTGGTCTCCACCGAGAACTTGCATGGTATTGTTATGTTTGTTATATTGTTATTGATTTGGGTTACCTATGGCTCATGAGCCTGCAATGTAGTCAGTGGTGACACTCAGAACACTCACGGCGGCCATGTTTGTAGCTTGAGATTTTAGCTGATTAAAGCCCGAGTAACCGAGGCAAACCGGGTCCTTCATTTATTTCATAACACCTGCAATCAAGATATTAACAAAATGAAGGAATAGAAAAAAATTCGTTCTCTATAAATGATGATGCACTGGAATTATTATGAAAAAGTAAGTGTAGTGGACACAAGAACCCGCCCTATGGAAGTGGGGACTGTGCCGTGTCAGAGATTGTGCTGTATCAGAACTTTTCTGGAGATTGTGTTGTGTTATGGAACACTTGTGGGGACTGTGCTGTTTTATTAGAACTTTTGTGGGGACTGTGATGTAACACGCAAAATATTATGGAGAGTGTGCTGTGTTAGAACATATGGAGATTGTGCTGCACTATGGAACTATTGTGGGAACTGTGCTGTATCACCCAAAATATTGTACTCTGTTATTAGAACTACTTTTGTGGAGACTGTGTTGTGTTGTAGAACTATTTTGGGGACTGTGCTGTATTATCAGAACTATTGTGGGGACTGTGCTGCATTATCAGAACTATTGTGGGAACTGTGCTGTATCACCCAAAATATTGTAATCTGTTATTAGAACTACTTTTTTGGAGATTGTGTTGTGTTGTGGAACTATTTTGGGGACTGTGCTGTATTATCAGAACTATTGTGGGGACTGTGCTGTACTATTATCAGAACTATTGTGGGGACTGTGCTGTATCACTCAAATTATTATTGTGGAGATTGTGCTGTATTATTAGAACTTTTGTGGAGATTGTATTGTTTTGTATTGTATTATATTGTTTTGTGTTGTGTATATATAACTTATTAATCAATTTTCTGTTTTATATGGAGACATCTTTTAATGATCCATGCCGTATTTTAACTATTTGATAGCGACGTTACACGAGTAACGAGTCACGGCTGGCAATTATGGCGAATCGGTCTGGAATGTGCTAGTTATTCATTTAATTTTACACTCTATGCCGTAAATGAAGTGAATAACGTACTTATCTGTTTGTCAAGTGGTTCCTTTTGATGAATCCTGCAAATAAATACTGTATCTGTTCGTACAATCCGCCGCTTATCCCCAAACAGACTGAATTTTCAATTCGAACTAGATGTCACGCCGGTTTCGTAAGAAGGCAGTGTAATACATCTACCCCGTGACGTGTTGCAGTCTTGAAAGATGGATCATATTAAATTTCAATTTTAACTACGTTAATCCGAAAAGTGCTTTCCTATTAAAGAGAGAAACTTCATTTACGGCATAGCGTATGAAATACATGAATAACTAGTACATTCCAGACCGATAGACCGAATGCATAATACGCCCCACTGGCCATTAACAAGAACTTTGAGTCGAGGCTAGAAAGGTAGAAATACAGCAAATGTATGAGAACTTGGAAACTGACCTCGACTTGAAGTTATTGTTTATGGCCACTGGGGCGTATTATGCATTCGGTCTATTCGCTGTAATTACCGGCCGCTATACTCGTTACTCGCGTGGCGTCGCTATCAAATAATCATTCGATTCAATCAAACCTATTTTATCCTAGCGCTCATGTGTGATCCATAAATTGCTTCATGCGTTTGCAAAAACTGCCAGGTAAGCAAATCTTAGAATTATCCGCATACCTTTATGGTAACAACACTGACGAGCAAGCTCTCAAAACATCCAAAATTTGCCGGGCCAAAATATTGCTTTTTGTAACTCCGTGTAGCAAAACAAACAGTAATAAGACAACAAACATTTACAAAAACATGTTTTATCAGGAACAAAAAAAAACACTTACGATCGAATAGCGCAGAACATTGCGAAAATCAAGATTTAAGCTACATTTTTTGACAAAAATTTAAAAAATTCAAAACAAATATTTCAAATTTTTTGACTTGGCATTCAAAGAATGCTGAAAGTCGTTTATAGATCGTTTTCACTTAGTCCCAAGAGATACAAAGTACAAAAGATACGGCGGCCATGTTGGTGCACAAAACAAAAGGTGATATGAAAATTCTATTGTTAAATGTGCTCCAACATGGCCTCCGTGACGTCAGATGAAAACCATCTATAGAAGCGGTGCCAGAGCATCTCTTAAAAAACTACGTTTATCAACGATAAACATATGACTAAGAGATGTTGCGGGATTTACATGCATGTTTTTCTTTATCATATCAATCTGTATGCTTTATTTGGTATGCAGTCCAGACTTGCGGACTAGCTGCTCCGGTCTCATTTTTTTCATGAATATGTATTAACCATATTTGTGTTCCGGAGCAAAACTTTTGTTCTTCAGACCAAAAGTAAAACTCCAGTTTGAACTACAACTATTTCGCTTCAAAACGACTCGCAAACCCTATAGCACAGGTCTTCAAAACAAACTGATTTACCTCAGTATTTAGTCCCACATGAAAACGCTTTTGTAGTAGATTAACAAGGAATGAGTGTGTAAACTACAGCAACGATTTGTACAATTTGTTTTGTTCTTTCGTGAACAAATGTTACTATTCTCTTAATTATTCAGTTATGTTTGCAAACAATAAATCTGCATTTTACGAGATACTATGTCAACCAAAATTAACTAATATAACACGTTGTTTTCTCCAGGTGAGGTTGTGCTTGACAAAACAGATTTGGAGCCTAAAACCTATTGATGGCTTCACGGGAAATATTCATCATTGTTCAGATTGTTGTGCATGTATTTAAATGGATAGCCAAGAAACGAGAAAGGCCTTGTGCCTCGTGGATGTGTGATTTGTGGTGCTCTTTGATCGGTGTATGCAATGTCATACGCCATACGTCACTTGGGCATAATGAAACCGACAAAATTTACTGAACTTTACTTTTTAAAAACTTCAGTTAATTTGAAAATAACTGCCATTGTGAGTGTGATAAACGTTTAGTTTAATATAGACTTGGTGATGTTTACTGCTATCAATATATATGACACAGTAGTCAATAGTCTCGATAGTTGTATGTATTAAAATACAGATGTGGCATGTCGTGTTCCAATCCCCCAATACTAACATATTCGCAAGACAACCCAAATAAGACCTGAATTACACCATACGTACTGAACTATCACTCAGCAATTCTGACTTTGAGTCCCTGTGGATTAAAATTGATAACAAATCACACAAAAATTTTATCTGTGGAATAATTTATAGACATCCTAATAGTGATGTATCCTCTTTTATGGGCTATTTTAATTCTACTGTTGAGAGAGTCCATAGAGAGAAAAAAAACTGTGCAATCCTGGGAGATTTCAATATTGACCTTCTAAAATATGATTCTCATCAAATTACAGATGACTTTATTAATACTCTAGGTATATATACATTCTTTTTCCAACCTCATATTCTTCAACCAACCAGGATTACTGACCACTCTGCTACCTTAATTGACAATATATTCTTTAACTCCATAGAACAGCACACAATGGCTGGTAATTTAGTTTATGATATTTCTGACCACCTCCCTAACTTCCTCATAATTCGCAACTCATTCTCTGCCTCAACTCATGCTAATGTTTTTATAAGAGACTACTCTAAATTTGATCAGACTGCACTGTATAATGAAGTCAAAGCTGTTGACTGGAGAGAAACGCTATCAAGCTCTTATGACCCTAACAGTTTGTTTAAAAAATTTCATTCTACAATTTCCAAAATTGTTGATAATCATATCCCTCTAAAAAAAACTTTCTAAGAAACAGCAAAGAATAAAGAATAAACCCTGGATAACTAAAGGCATTAGAGCTACCATTCAAGTTAAAAATAATTTGTTTAAAAAATTCATCAAAACTAGAACAGCTTATTATCATACAAAACTGAAATATTATAGAAATAAGATCAATCACTTGATTAAGCTCAGTAAAAGGCAATACTACAATGAATACTTCAATCATCATAGAAACAACAGCAAGAAAACGTGGTCTGGAATTAAACAGATAATTTCACTTAAACAAAAATCCTCATTTGTGCCTTCTAAACTTATTATTGACAATTTTGAAATTAACGAAATGACTAGAATTGCAAATGAATTCAACACTTACTTTGCTAATATAGGCAATAAGCTTGCCAACGAAATCCCATCTACAAATGTATCACCTATAAGCTATCTCCCTCCTTTCCCCCAAACTGTAAGTTTTTTTCTCTTTCCAACATGCTCCTCAGAGATCGAGGAAGAAATCTCTAACCTGAATGTTAATAAAGCCTCTGGTCCCTTTAGCATACCAACTAAAATCCTTCAGCTCCTCAAAGAACTGATATCTAAGCCTCTTGAAATATTGTTCAATTGCTCATTTTCATATGGAGTCGTCCCAGACAGTATAAAAATTGCTAGAGTCCTTCCTGTATTTAAGAAGGGCTCTGAAACGAGCCCTAATAACTATCGTCCAATATCCCTTTTATCAATTTTCAATAGAATATTAGAAAGATTAATGTACAAACGCCTAATTAACTTTATCAATAAGCATAACATACTTTTCAACAAACAGTTTTGATTCAGATCTGGTCATTCCACTGACCATGCAATACTGTTCATACTCGATAAGATACAATCTGCTATTGAATCTGGTCTCTTCTCATGTGGTGTCTTTCTTGATCTAAGCAAAGCCTTCGATACTGTTAATCACTCTATTCTGCTAGACAAATTAGAGCATTATGGGATACGTGGGGTAGCAAAGGAATGGTTCTCATCTTATCTGAGTAACAGGAAACAGTTTGTCTCAATAAATAATACTTGCTCTGACTACTTAGATATTTCTTGTGGCGTGCCACAAGGATCAGTACTTGGTCCTTTATTATTTCTGATATATATTAATGACTTTCGGCGCTGCTCAAGAAAGCTGGATTTCCATCTCTTTGCTAACGACTCAAACCTATTCTATGCTGCTAAGAGCTTAACTGTCATTGAATCAACAATAAATGCTGAACTTGTCCATGTCAAAACCTGGCTCTCAGCTAATAAGCTTTCTTTGAATATTACCAAGTCCAATTTTGTTATTTTCCACCCACCCCAAAAGAAAAAAAAAATCAATGTTAGACTATCTATAAATGATAAACCTCTAAAAGAAGAATATCATATTCAATATCTTGGAGTGATGCTAGACTCACACCTGAATTGGAAAGCACATATTTCTCATATTACGAAAAAAGTTAAAAGGAATATTGGTTTAATTTCTAAATTAAGATATTATGTTAATTCTAACACACTTGTTAGTCTATACTATGCATTGATTTATCCATTTTTCATATATTCTTTAATTGCTTGGGGCAACACATATGAGTCAAACGTAAAGCCATTATCCATACTGCAAAAACGTGCTATCCGTATAATCACTTTTTCTTCTTTCATTAAACACACAAGTCCCATTTATAAATCTTTAAAAATTATAAAGTTCTTGACTTAGTAAATTCATCAGGTCAATTTTCATGTATAAATTCCATAAGCGACTACTTCCATCTATTTTCTCCTGCTTTTTCACCCCTGTTAGACATATCCATAATTATAATTGGGTTCTAAATCCTCGTTTGCATTGCCAACTTCTCGCACAAATTATAGAATATTTAGTATAAAACTCCAAGGCCCGAAAATTTGGAATTCTATTAATGAGTCACTCAAATATTGTAGCATCTCAGTATTTAAAAAGAAACTCAATAATCTCCTTATCAGCGATTATTGAACAACTTGCTGCTCTTCCCAACCCCTGTAATATTATCATTAATCCTGCTATTCATAAATCCGTGTGTGTGTGTGTGTGTGTGTGTATGTGTCTGTGTGTGTGTGTGTGTGTGTCTGCCTTACCGACCCAAATATCACAACTTGTAATTTAATTAAAACTAGCTCTGAACTAAGGTCGTCTAACTTAGACAAGCCCTCATGGTTTTCTTGGACGCCCTGTACCCTTATTTAAATTCAATTTTTGTCAATGTAAAGATATTTATTTATTCGTGCTAATATGTAGCCCTCTTGTATTTTTTTTTGTAATATCAAGTATATGCCAAATTAGGGTCAAATAAAGAAATTGTTGTTGTTGTCGGTTATGATGTTGCCAATGGACGATTTTCGAGAGCTCGGCTCTCCGTGTTCTAAAGTAATACATTTTTTTTAAAGCCACAGGAAATGAAGAGCATTTAGTACTTGTTCATTTTATCCAAGTTCTCAGTTAATCTCAGGATAGGCCAGCGTCTGATAATAGCTTACTTTACTTCAATTAATGATAGTTTGGTTGGTAATTTCGTTTGTAAAAATCGCCATAAAGTTAAAAACAAAGCAAAACCCAAACAAAGCAAAAGTGACAAGTGCGTACGGTAACTTACGGATCTGTAATTGACCAATCAGAGCAAGCGAATTTGACCAGCCATATAATAACAATTAATATATTTACTTTTCATTGTTCGTCCTGACGGATAAGCAACACGTACTGGTTATTTTGATTATATTTTTAAGGATAAGTTACAGAACTAAACTTAACATCTCGAGCAAAATACGTAAGAAATCATACTAAAACCACAACCAACACGACCCACAGTATACATTCAACACTGTATTTTTAGAATCTTAACTCGTATTTTGAAATCAATTTTATTGCCTTCCCTTTTACTTCTATTCAAGCGACCGTTGATGTGTGATATTAATTACAAGTTCTTCCTTGAGTTCACATAAAGAAATGCCTCCCAAATGGCCTTTATTGGATCTGAACAAGTATTCAGAGCTAAGGGGAATCAGACGAATTCAAACAGAGCGTGCTGTTTAGAAACCGCTCAGTACTTTTTCTGGTAGCTAATTTGCTTTTTATCTACATGCCGCCTGTATTCCAATCAATGAATTAGTGGTCGCAGCCAAACAACCTGATCTTTTGTTTGATCGATGCCAACGGTGAATTCGATAAAATATCGTCAACGACTAAACACTAAAGGTGTCGAAGGACAAAAATGGAAGGAATTGGAACGTCAAGCATTTGCTGAATCCGTATTGGTAGCGACCGTTCAATGCTCTAAAAACTGCAGGCGTGCGGAACTTCTTCCCAAATCCAGTAGAATTTTCGGCAAAACGCTCTAGTCTTCAGTGCACTATTATATCATTCTCCGAGATCCAAGGGCGGTCCAGCAGGGCGGGCGAAAATTCAGAGGAGATTTGTAACAGGGGTTTCAACTAAAATTACTCTATTTTACATCAATATTGTAATAAGACATATTTCTAAGTAATTTCGTTTTAGAAGTGTTTGCCAAGTAGTAGTATATGGGACAGGATATACCCGGGATTTTCATTATTCCCCTGAATTCAGCGGAATAATTTATGGTTTTTATTTCCCCTGGCTTCAGTGGAATAATTTCAGAATTTTCAGAAAATTCAGAAAATTCAGAAATTTCAGAATTTCCAGAAAATTCAGAAAATTCAGAAATTTCAGAATTTCCAGAATTTTCAGAAATTTTCAGAATTTTAGAATTTTCGTTTTTTCAGAATTTTCAGAATTTTCGTTTTTTCAGAAATTCCGGAATTTTTATAAATCTCGCAAAGCGATCCGATCTAGTTCGGAACTTCGATCTAAGTACTTTAAATTTGTTATTATTCACATGTTGTTATTTAA
>JAOEHT020000239.1:0-15259 GCA_025448195.2 Parazoanthus atlanticus | reverse complement strand
GGGGAGGTGGAGGTATACCTCCTGGGGGTGGGGGTGGGGGTGGAACAGCTCCGGGTGGAGGAGGCGGAGCAGGAACACCCGTTCCTGAAAGAAAAATATGGAGTTGAGGTAAATTAGAATGCAATAGACACAAACCACGGATCTTTAATGAGTTTTAAAGATACAACACATACATACATTGTATGGAGGTGAATTCCGTGATAACAAACGCGTATGGAAACAACACGAAATAAGACTCACATGCGAGATAATTACAGTTTATATCTACATACTACAGTTCTGTTTAGGGCTGTCAAAAAATCTAAATCTTAGTGCTGATTTATCCTTGATAAGTTACAAAGAACTTGAATTTATTATCACTTCTTAATTATCAATATATTTTATGAACAAAATATCAACTAAACAGGTTTACTAACGTCCTTTAATTTTTATTCTTATACAATCGTTTACAAGAAACCTGATTACTTTATTTCTTGTTTAAAATGGAAGATGTTTTTTATTCAAGTTGGCCATTTACTTATTAACAAAACGTTTTATACTCGGCAGTTTCAGCAAAGGTTAACTTACTAAGCTGAGTTCAATTCAGCAAAACGTTTACATCTACAGTTTGTAGTTTAAAAGTGTAGCTATTGTTTTACAGGCCAATAATATTAATTATATGGAAATAACTGGTTTTTCTGCATTGGTGAGTAAGCTAAATATGTGGTTTGATCAACAGGGGTTGATATAGTACTCTTTTTTGCGGTAAGGTTGGGTGTAAAGCTAGTAATAACCAATAGCTACACTTGTAATCTACACGTGTTCCTGAAGGTTAAATATTTATGGATTGATCCCTTATTTGCTTACCATGATTAGCTGTTACTTATACATGTACTCAGTTAATGCAATTCTTCACCTAACTTGTACAGTCAGCCAGAATTAATAGTTTTCAGGGGAAAGGATGAAATGTAAAAAAAACCCGAAATGAACATTTCCCAGAGAAAGAGAAATTGATGTTCCAACGCAATAAAATGTAACATATAATAAAAACTAGAGCAGTGTTCTCCGCAAAATTTTTACAGAATCTTCGTGAGCGTGAATAAAAAAGGCACTATTTCATCTTCTTGTAAATGTTCAATAATGAAGGAACGTTTATGCTCCAATAATTTATAACAAAAATATGATTATATACAATTCAAAAAATTGGAAAACCTAATCTTTGTGGCGATATGAGAGATCTCTGCTCGCAGGGTAGTAATAAATATTTGAAATGGCAAGTTTTGAGAGCTGTCCACCAGAGCCAGTTCTAGTGTTTCTTGAACGCATCGAATTGTAACCTAAATCTTGGCAGCTTCAGTATAAAGTAGCCATGGTTTGACGCTAAGATCAACCCAGACGTGAACAGCTACACCTTTGTATTATTTCGGTATTCAGCAACTGACAAAATTTTGATCTACAGTGTACAAGTGTTATGTTCTGGAGTATGCTTTTAAATTTCCACATCGAGGGTGGAATTAGTCTTCAACAAATTGGGATTTGGTATTTATCACCAAGGTCAAACAAATAGACCACTTTCAAAATACTTACTCATAAACAGTGAATTCAAGTCAAGGTCAGGTCAAGTACTCATACACCTGCTGTATTTCTGGAAACTGGCCTCAACTTACAAATTACAGTATGTACAATGGGGCATATTATGAAAGTGATCTGTAGGCTAGGGCCAGCTTTAACTTCTGGTAAATTTGTGTCCCAAATTTTTATGTTCAATAAACTGTTTCCCTCCCTGTGCAACGTCCAGGGTATACTGTACTATCACTATATCTGAATGAGCAGAAACAGCTCTTTAATATTAGTTTACGAGGTGAAACAAAACAATGATAGCCTAAGTTAAGAAGAAACATTCCAACATATAAGTATATCGACACCAATTAAATAACTGACATATAGTAATAGTTTTTGCAGTCAGATGTAAATTTTAGTGTAAACTATTGTTTAAAAGCTTCACGAGGAACAATAAGGTATAGACATTGTATGTTGATGTGGAGAACACTGAAAAAGCAAAATGTGCAGATGTGAAAATTATCTTAGACTCACTTTCTTGTACCAAAGCATCTCTTTGAGTTAGCGAAGCTTGTTGGGATAGGGGTAGGGGTGGGGCTGGGGGGATGAACTGCACCCTAGAGCAGGGCGGCGCAACACCTTCCCGTCTCTGAGCAGTGTTAGCTGTGAATAATGGACAACCAAAATATGCCATTTTTATTGTATAATAACTAAAAATTAAAGTGAAAACATTTGCAACAACATGGTTAGAATTACACAGAGTACCATACTTTGAGCCAAACACACAGAATCCGGAAAGAAACAGCTAAGGAACTATTCCTAACATCCCAATCTCAAAACAAACCTAAAACCACCAGTTTTTCTCCCATGACTTCACATTTTATCAAACGATTAGGAAAGAAGGACATTTAGGATGTACATAAACTGATTTTTACCAAGTACCGCACATCTACATGTACTTTGAATTAGTGCCTTGAAGTTGGGGGACTGAAAATACCTTTTCAGTGAAACTCTTCATAATATATTTTGAAAAAAGTGCCAGGGTCCCCAGACCCTCCCACTCTGCGGCCCCTGGTTATTCTGATTGATGAGGTAAGAATTCTCAATTATCTTGAATGGGCTGCAAATTTTTCTCCTTCTGCACTTCCTACCCTCAAAAGTACATGCTCCTTGGTTCCCCACTTACTGCACAACAATTGTTTCAATTAGTAGCCTTTTTCTAAGTGTTTATACCTGGTATGTTTTGAGATTAACATTTTTAAGGTTGTTAATATAACAGCAGAACTTTTGTTATTATTATCAACTATACTTTAAAACCGATCTTATTAATATCTGATGAACATCAACTTTTATTTAAAAACACATTTTGTCGTACACAAAAATTGTAGCAAACATTACACTTCATTATATAACCTTTACATTTATTGTGTGCTATATTAATGAATTAAAATTATAATAAATCAATTACACTGTTGTTTAATTTCTCACTTTAAAATTTCAAATTATTGACAACTTCATGTTTAAGATCTCCTAAATTTCTAAAGCTAAAAAAATCGATTTAAAGTGGGAATATTTTTGGGAGATGAAATGACATGTCTTGATTAGGTACGTTTGTGCAATGATAGTTGTTTTATACCATACAATACAATACAACAGTACAATACAATACAATACAATACAATACAATACAACACAACACAATATAATGCAATGCAATACATACAACAGATACAACATGGCTCCAGAAGAGATCCCACAGACCTGTATGGTGTACCACTGCCTTAGTATGAAACTTACCTTTTGTAGCTCCACCAGCTTTTAACTAAGAAAGAAAAATAAATCACAAATTAACGTAGTATGAAAACTGCTAAACTATTACTTTCAGTGCACAATTTGCCTGAGATATATGCATTTTAGTCTAACATATTTTCTCTTCATGATTGTCAGTTGATAAACTGTGAGCCTCAATGCTTTACAAACATTAGTTAGTTAGTTATCAAAGCTTTAAGTTAATAACCAAAACAAATAATAAATAAACTTCATATCCAAGGCAATCTGAGGCATTAAGTGAAGACCAATTAATATAAAATATTATTATTTTAAAAGCTGTATTCTATTTCCCCAACAACGGTCCCTTACATTTTATCTGCATTATCTCTACATGTAAATAGTTCCATAGAACTGAACTGACAGACAAAACAAATGTTCAGTAAAAAAGACAGAGGTACTGAGTTAATCACCTGTGTTATTTCTTTTTCCAGTGATGTTATCTTTGACTCATAATTGGTTGATGTAAGAGTCAACTTGGCTTCACATTCTTGTCGCATGGTTGTTTCTAATTCAAGCTGAAAAACAGAATTGACCAATAAGAAAGCACATTCAAATATAGCCTCCAGTCTAACCAGGTCAGGAAAGTTTAGCTGTCTTAAACTATCAAGATTGTGTGTCCAACTAGCGACAAAATATTTCACAGAGTTGATTAGTGCTCTTTCTCTCCCTCTTGAGAAGTTGCCTGATAACAGTAGACTCATGTGTCGGCCCAGTATACAAAACAAACTAGTTGAAAACATTTTCACCTAGTTTAAAATCACTTTTACCGAAAATTCTAGTTGAAATTATTTTCACCTAGTTTAAATTGAATTGACCTAGTTTAAAATCATTTTTAACTAAAATTCATTTTCAACTGCAACATAACACCAAAAAGAAATATAAGGCTTGATCGGCCACAGTCATCAGAAAGTCAATATTTCTAACAAAACATTCATACTACATAACACAAACATAACATAAAATTGGAAAACCAATGATTTTAAACGTACCGAAATTATATTTTAATTTTAGTCCAGGGTGTTTTGCAGGAAACAGTCTAATCCCAGGACCCGGTTCTTAACCCTGGGTTAAGCCTAACCCTGAGTTAAATTTCCTAACCGTGGTTTAGTAAATCCGTGGTTCAAAAAGTGTTCCTAAAACCTTGATTGGTGAACCGATTAACTAAACCAGGGTTAGTGCGCGTTCCTGCATTCTCATTGGCTCCTGAACAATGAAATGACGTGACACACATGGCGTGATCATGAACTCGGAGAAGACGTTGGTTTGAGCTGCAAGTTTTGATCGATCTTTCACGTTCTCTTTTCGCAAAAAAGCACCCTTTCTATACACCTGAACCAACTCTTCGCCTTCGATCGTCAACAACTCTAAATGTGACGTTATGTAACGTTTCTTAACGAGTTTTAAATATCTTATCCAATTACGAAAAATCACATTAACGATGACTTTTAGTTCGCTTGTTACAGGGTGTTTCTGTGGCAAGTTAT
The DNA here is from genome assembly GCA_025448195.2 of Parazoanthus atlanticus. Taxonomy (NCBI): domain Eukaryota; kingdom Metazoa; phylum Cnidaria; class Anthozoa; order Zoantharia; family Parazoanthidae; genus Parazoanthus; species Parazoanthus atlanticus. The sequence goes on along the minus strand of JAOEHT020000239.1, from coordinate 10,406 downwards.
GAAGTGTTAAAGACTGTCTGAGTTTGTTCAATTGCTTTGATAAATCGGCCTTTTAGTGAGTTAATCCACCTACACTGTAGCTGGGTGAGTTAAATTCAACCCACGTTTTAACCCTGGTTAAGGTTTAGTGCTAATCGGTGTTTTTGTGGAACAGAATTTAATCGTGGGTTAATTTTAACCCTGGGTTAGGCGATTTAACCCGGGGTTAGCGCTAATCCAGGTTCTGAGGGACTAGGTCCTGGAGTTTTAAGGGAAAAAATAAATTAAAGGACTTTCAAGTAATTCCAGGTGGTGTACGAACCCTTGCGGTAAAAGCACAAAAAACTATTTCATTAACTTACCCAAGTTAACTACATTTGGTAAAGCATCAATGGTCTCCAGTGGCCCATACCTGACTTTCATCACGTGACCAGAAAAGATCTCGTGTCCTTCACTATCCAGTATGAAGGCTGCTAGCTGATGAAACAAATTCAGTCAACTGACTATCATTACATAACCAGTCCTTGATTCCTCGAAAGTGGGTCAACCTTAACCCAGGGTTTAGCAAAACGTTTAGCCTGAGGATACGCACATCTGTTCTTATAAACTACTGTCGAAACATTCATCTGAAAGACAGTTACATGTACCTTGCACAAAAATGATTGTCCAAATTTTAACCCTGAGATAGTGCCAATCTACTTCTTGAGCAATTGAGACCTGGATTCAAACAAGCATGTTACACTAAATAACTTGATTATAATAATTATATGTGGACTTGCCGATGAAGGCAACACTAAACTTGATCTATAGATGATTAGAGAATAGCAATGACTGGAGAATAACTATGATTGTACAAGAATCAGGATACCAAAACAATGATAACGTGCTGGACTTGAAACATTGAACTATTCCCTCCGTTCGGAAACCACCAAGATAACAGAATCACGATGACAGAACGTGCTAGTATTCAAGGTGGTAGAGGTATGTACATTTTATTCTTTCAAAGTTAAAAAAAATGACAAAGAATGATAGTGATAACGGAGAACATAAAGGCTAGCAAGTCCAACAAATAACAGTGAGAACTACAGCCGCATTGTCTTCAATGCAGACCCTTTCAAGGTTAACACCACCAGAAAAATTTGCGATGACAGGACATGTAGCGGAAACTGGAAATTCTGGAAACAAAACACATGTAACTATATGATAGCGGTGGGCCTTGCGACTCAAGCGCCGATACACAAAACAGCTCTATCACTTCACTGTATCAGCGAGGAAACATTTAAGTGTACAGAAAAAATGTAGATGAAAGGAAAGGGTTAGGGAAGAGATGAAATGAAATGAAAGGGAAGGAATACTGTACAAAGGGAAATGATATTATAAAACTGTATTCAACTCTTAAAAAGTATACATCTTACAATCACACAGTGAACCTTTACAAACAACAAAATAATATAATTTAAATATACCACGATTGTGCATGAATATGAATGTACCGTACATGTATATGCAAAGATGCATGTACTTACCTCAGATTGCAACAATGAAAAAGAAAATATTAGTGAAATATATACTAGTACTTCAACTAGTTCTTCAAAAAAATAGTTCAAACATTCACAGTGTTGTACAGTCTTACCTTTCTTGAAGGTGAAAGCTTGAAGGCAGTTATGCCAACATATGTGCACATTCGCCCCAACTCATTTTGGTTAAGAATGATTTCTGGAGCACCATATGAACCATCTGAAATTCAAACAACAGTGAAATTAATCCATCAAGATAGCTAAATATGTATATAGGTATCAGGACAATTAACTTTCGATCGCCTGGTCGTCTGAGACAAGTTATTTCAATTGTGGACAACCGGTTTTGCTGAAGCACTTGTCCACATAGACTGGGAGAATTTACTGATCAGCAATGTCACTGCCGATTAGGCAGTGAAAGAAAGAAAATCTTGCGATGGCAAATATCCTTCCACGTTTGATTTACAGGAGAAAATGGACAGACTCCCTGACAAGTAAAATTTCCTTCTGGACAAGTAAAAATCAAATGTTACCTGTCCAATTGGCAAGCGAAAAGGCCGTAATGACAAAAAATTAAATTGTTTTACGCGACAGTAGTTCTACACTGTAGATGTATAGCTAACAATACAATTAAGTGAAGTTACAGCATGCAGGATTCTGGATCTTTTCAGGGAAACAATGACAACGTTTGTGGGATGTTTTCAGGGACCTTTTGCAGGATTATCCCTACACTGTAACAGCCAGAAGCTAAGCCAGCAAAATTAACGAGCTACTTGAGTTGTTTCTAACGGCCACTATTTAAAAAAAAATATAGAGAAAATATGCTATAAAAACTTATATTTTCTGCTTTTACGCGAGTGTCACTAACAGGCTACTTTTGATATCTGTCATACTTAGGTTATGGACAACCCTGTTTTTGTAGAGGTAAAAAGAAGATGAAGATCTTAACCAAACGAAGAAATCTATTCTATTGTGTAAGCTAAATGTTAAGGATTCTTGCAGGACTTCTAAAAAAGCGTTTTTCAAAGAATTCCTAGTCATAAAAAACAATTCCCCACATCCCCAGAAATCAAGAATTTCCAAGTTACATAGAAATCCTGCACGTGTGTACAGTACCATGTAGAAGTAACACACAATAGTTCAGAAATTATTTGAGTCAGTTCACGGTTCCCCCAAGGGTCACAAAATGCACGTTTAAATTAAATTAAATAATTATGTGCTGCGAAACAGCTTCAAGTTAACGTTAGTCCATACTGACCATCAATAGTGGCAACTCTTAAACAGAAGCAATTGTTTCTTTTCGTTTAAAGTCCTGTTACAATATTATTGCGATTTTGAAGAATTATAGTGAATTACATTACTAAAATATTTGATTAAAAATGTAGTGAAAGACTTACTCTATGACTATAAATTCCAACACTTGATAGTGTGTCGATAGCTCAATCATCTATCTGGCTTATTACATGCCTAAATTTTGGTGTATGACTGTTATACTCTGCAATATTCTAATCGTAGAAGTGGTAATACCTGCAAAGAAGAGTTTTTTTGTGAAAGTTTTGGGACCCTCGATCTGGCCCGACTCCCTTAAAGAATCGAGGTAAATTGCTTTTTTCTGCGTGGCATTGTACTGCATTGTACAGTACTCACAGCCAAGTAGTCAACAGCGTTCATTGATCTACCGAATTAACCATACACTACTGAAAACAGCGGTATTACTGTACATGATGGAAATGTACATGATTGTAACTGTATAGTAGAGTAAAGAAAGACAGATAGACCACAGCTTGACTCACCTGAGTGAACTCGTTTCCTGCAAAACAACGGAAGGCGGTGACTATATTCCTCTGGTGGAGACTTCACATAATATGCATAGTTACCAAGTCTCTGAAACAGTTAATTCATATCCATATTATGATAGTAGCATGTCAAGTATAATCAAACAACTTACACAAACCGTATTGTGTATAAATCAAAACAGGACAGTTAGCCAGTGTATCCTTTGAGTATGCACAATGTACTAAACATTGTTGTGTAACTGTGTGCAAGTTTAGTGTTTATATATTCTACCGTGTTACGGTAACAAGAAATTCTTGCAACTTCCAACTGGTACTCTCATACATAACTGTAGAAATTAAGAACAGAAAACAATAGGACGATATTAGTCTGTGTAAAGGCTATCTTTCAAAATCTCAAGAAGTACTGCATGAACACAACTGACGTTAGACCACATACATTAAGCAAATTAATTGCTTGCAAGTTTTTGGAGATAGCGATTTAGCAAGACAAGAACTTTACGATTGTAACAACGATGCCAGAAGCAAGGCAAGGAAAGACTGACTGACTGCAACATAAAATGCTGTTTTGAAACGATCCCCTGGTTACTGAATCCAGTTTACAAGTTCTCGCGTCATTGATATCTGTACGATACTTTGTGTTGGCTTGCAGACTGTATAATCACGGAGAGATTGTAATGGCGAAGGGGGATTACAGTATACTTGGAACAAAGCGTTCTGAATTATTCAAACAAATTTTCTAACTACTGTAGCAAGTATATGCATATACGTAGTATATTAAAAACGTTTACATTGCAGCAAGCCATTATTTTAGTAAACTCTCACGGCTGGTTATTTTCTTCAAGCAAAATGTTGGATTCAAGAGGTACATGTAACAAACATAATGCAATAGGAACATTTGCCTCTGTTGATTATGGTGAGAGAAGAGGGGAACTTATATCTGGGGAAAGCTTACAATGAATAACAGCAATTATTTTTGTTAGTGCTAAAAGTGGTAGCTTACAACATGTTAATTTTATACCTGGGGCACTTCCTGTATGTTGGGAGTAATATGAGCCCAGTGAGCGATTTCATCAATCAACTCATGTTGAAATTTTGCTGATTTAGCAAGTGCTGCTTCTGAATACCTGTCAATTAACAGCAAATATTGGGTTTAAAATCAAAAGACTGTATAATAGTGCATGTCATTCAAATATGGACATACCAAAACTTGTACTATATAATGAAACCCATTGTGATGTGTCACAAATTCCACTTATTGCATAAAACTCTGTAGATCAATCAGGAACATTCTGGAACTGCTGCAGGTTAATCCAGAATATTCTAGGAAGTGCCATACGGGATATTTAGAAGTTTCTACAGGAAGGACCTGGAATATTTAGCATCTGTTGTCATGGTGAGTCAGCATAAATATTGGAACATTCTGGAAATAGCGTATTATTTTAATTTTAAGTTATTGTGTAATAATTAATTTAGACTGTTATAGAAACATATGACATAGTTAGCGACAGTCTTGATAAATTGAGTTTAACAGTTGATAAATCAAGTTTGATCGAGCTGTAAGCGAAGAAGAATAAACCTATGGAAGAAACACAGAAGCTGTTAAGAGTCTTATAATCTATCAGCTAAGACGAACATTGTCACATGATGACTCACCACCAACAACCTACATGTAGCAATGCTCAGGTAATAAAAGTTCATCTTGTGATGACTCTCACCACCAACCATCTAGTACTGCCCAAATATTCAAGGTTATCTTGTGCTGACTCACCTCCAGTCACCTAGTATTGCTCATTTATTCAAAGTTCAGCTTGTGCCGACTCACCACCAACCACCTAGTATTGCTCATGTATTCAAAGGTCATCTTGTGTTAACTAGCCACCAACCACCTAGTATTACTCATGTATTCAAAGATCATCTTGTGCTAACTCGCCACCAACCACCTTGTACTGCTCACATTTTCAAAGGTCATCTTGTGTTAACTCACCACCAACAACATAGTATTGCTCATGTATTCAAAGGTCATCTTGTGCTAACTAGCCACCAACCACCTACACTGTAGTATTGCTCATGTATTCAAAGGTCATCTTGTGTTAACTCACTACCAACCACCTAGTATTGCTCATGTATTCAAAGATCATTAGCATTAACTGCAAAACAAAATGCCAACGTCCAGTAGCAACAAACCAAATTAACTGTTTCCTCTCCCTTACTGATATTGAAACCAGCACATTTGTCTCGGTACTTGAGTAGCCATTAACCTTTAAGTTTCCTACAGCATACAGATCCAGACAATTTGAAGAATGATTCCCACATGAGGCCACATTTTGTCTATTGAATACAATGAGACTTTGCAGTACACGTAATATGCGAAGTTCTCCCATGCACCAACATTTAGAAGTGAAGAGTTTCTTGCTACGGAAGTTCGCCGTCCAGGGCCAGGATACGTAAAATATCCATGCAAATAGTCTGATATTCAGCTGTAGTAACAAATATATGACCACGTTTGTGCAAGACATAAATAGGTCGGTGAGGGCCATGATTTCCACAAACGCTTTCGATGCTCCGAGCTTTGCCGGTATTGCCGTTTGCTAAGACCAACGTCAAGTCAATAAATTCTTCAAATGGGTATCGCGAATGCTGACGTGGAAAATAAAAATAAAAACAAGAAAAATATTCCGAAATCGGTAACTTGGATGCCATCATGGCGTGCATACATAAGAGTATCAAAGATCATCTTGTGCCGACTCACCACCAACAACCTAGTATTGCTCTTGTCTTCAAGGTCATCTCGTGCCGACTCACCACCAACAACCTAATATTGCTCATGTACAGTGTACTCGAAGATCATCTTGTGTTGACTTACCACCACCCACCAAGTATTGCTCATGTATTCAAAGATAATTTATTATGACTCACCACCAACCACCTAGCTACATGTAGTATTGCTCAAAAGAACCCACGCACTCGTCGATAAGAGTAGGCTAATGCCGGTGTTGTGGCCTGTAGTCTCATCTCTCATCTCTCCGAGGTCATACATGGGCCGTATAGCGGCAGCCAGAGGCGCCTTGTACATGCTTTCGGTTCGACCTCGTGAGCAACAGGTAGCTACAGTAAAAGGCCCTACGGGGAGCACCTGTATATATATCTAACTATATCTACCTATCTGTATTGGAGTGTCCGATCTTGTGCCGAATTACCATTAGCCACCTAGTATTGCATGTGTATTCAAAGATCATCTTGTGATGAAGTTATGAGCCATTCGAATATTATTCTTACAAAATCAGAATTTGAAAGTTGTTGGATCCAAAAATAGGTAATCTTTCAATCTAGGTACAGCAGGTGTCATAGTGTGGTGTGTGTTGTGCGTTGTGTGACACGATTTGTTCCTGCACAGCCAGGAAAATATATACATGTAAACGTAGAACAATTTTGCTTGCCTGACTAGAAACTTTCAACTTTGAATAAATAAATCTTCACACGTTCCAGGTTATCTTCACACATTTTTTGACTTTTTGTGTTGTAAAATGTGCACTAAAACATTTTTTATGGCAGTCCTGTAAATTACATTCATTTGGTGTCACTTCACAGATATCAAAGTACCATCATATGCATGTAAATTAGTTTATCCTTGTATCTGAAGTCTACGAATGTAAGCAAATTTTCATTCAGCAATGGATTTCTGCTTCTAAAAAGTAAGATGCATTTCATTAGTGTTGAGCTTAAAGGCAACTGAATTCGACCTTACCTGTTCTCTGCACTTATATACTTCTTTACGTCCTACAATAAGAAAAGACATATTGCAGTATTATAAACGTTTACACATGTTGCCAATGTACATGTACCATATACTCAATATCACCATGAACAACTAACCAGCAGAAACGCTTTTGGTTCTCACATAAAACAAATCAATGTGCATGGTTGTGGTCTGTTCAACATAAAACAAAGCATGTAGAATGGGATTATTATCAAAAGGATAACATTATCACATCTGCCTGAGATTTTCAAACTGGGTTTATTTTTTTGTGGGGAGGGGGAATTTTACAGTATTATAAATTATCTTGTTCATGAACAAAGAATTACATGTATAATGCAGTGCATACGTAGTTGTAAACCTCTATATAATTATATGTAGCTCCATGCTACAACAAAAATCACTGAAGCACTATGTGTTCAAATTAAGAATGTCTTGGGACTTTTCAAGGAAATTGCAAGGCCTTGTGGTCATTTTCAAGATTGTTTTACAGTTTATGGGAAAAAGGTTGTTGAAATTTGCAAAAGACAAAAAATACAGTTACCCAATTTCCACCCACGTATATCATACAAAACACATGTACATGTACAGTAATGTAATTACTCATCCAAGTATAATTAAGTATAGCACACTAAGTTAACTGGGAGTAAATATTTTAGCTGTTGGGAGTAAGTAGTTTAATTATGACAATCAACAAAAATGTTCCATGCATTAAACTCAATATTCAAGGATTTTCCCAGGACAATTAGAAAATATTCCCATTCTTAATCGATTTCAAGACCTTAAAAAAACATGTACAACATACATCGTAAAATCTGAAATAAGTGCCCTGCTTCAAATACATGTAAGTGCCCTGTTCTGGATAAGCACCCGGGGTCAAATGGCTTTTGTTAAACGAGAGCTTTGTCCCAAATAAGTACCCCCCAGCCCCCTCAGTCACATTGATTCAGGAGTTATTATCCTTGTTTCAGTTAGTTGTGTATTATACAGTGTATTGTTAAAGAATTCCAAGTTATGTTCCTATTAATGACATCACAAATTAAATAAGCCCCCTACATGTATCTCTAATAACTCTCACTGGCCCCCTAGGTTTCATAATTAAATACCGGTACATGTAAGTGCTGCTTATTAATTTTGAGTTCTTACAGTATATATGTACTGCATAACTCAATGCCCATATCCCAGGACACATGTACATGTATCAAGGATTTACAGGTGGCATACATGTATCAGGGTTGACCACTGACAGTACTGTACTATAAATGTTCGCTAAAATGTCTTTCAGAAGTGCTTTATGGACAGTTTGAATTGCAAGAGTACTGGTTTTAGAGCTGCCTAAATTTCCAATTTGCACTTGATCTTACTTCAAAACACCATGGAGAGAATTTCACTTAGGACCAGAAAAGTATTTTAAACCAGAAAGTGCTGGTCTGCTGGTCCATTACTTAATTTACAAGAATTACTCACTGTCGAGAATATCTTTAAATTACAAATTATCAACTTCTCCCATAAATGGCACAAAAAACAACTTCCTACACTGTAGTATCTTTGAACAACATTTCAGATATGCTAGTGACGTACACAAGTACAATACAAGATACGCTTCTAAAGCTAACTTTCACAAGCCACGTCACATGTACAGAACTAACATCGGTAAGCAGACTGCCAAAGCAATGGCAATTGATATATGGCAACAATTACCGATTGAGCTAAAAAACCAAAGCAGCTACAACTTTTCTAAGAAAGTCAAAAAATATCTACTCACGAAACAGTTCCATACATGTACACCATAATAAATATCCGTTCGATCCCTCCAAAAGCACCTATTAGAAATACATCTATATTCATTCTTTTCCATATGTCTAAAAAAAATCCCCAACATAACATGACTAGTGTCTAACTAGAAAACCTACATGTATGGTTACCTTAGACATTAGACATTTCTAAACACTGCACTATATTTAGCTTAAGTTTGTTTATCTTCTTTTTCCATATACAGACCTGTACGTGTGATATAATTTTTATAATGAATCTATTTATAGTAATCTGTTTGTAACTTAATAACAACTGTGAAATGTGAATAAAGTATTGTATTGACCCCCATTCCTCTGGATTTTCCATTTTTACAAGGAAACGACAACCCTAAATCCCCCCTCCAGATACATGTATATACATGACCAATACACCCCCAGACCCTCTAAAAATGTTAATTACTGTATCAAGAAGATAGGGTGAAAAGCTACAGAAACAGTAATATCCGAGCATGACTCACCACACATCTGAAGGTTCTTCAGTGTCATTCTCAACTACAGTACAAACGATTTTCTGAAAATTACAGCAGCATTCTTAAACCTACTGTAGCTCCATTAGCTTCACATTGTGTGGGATATATGTACAAATTCCTTGACTGTTCTGCTCTTTTTCAAGCAATTCAACTGCTCTGATTTGAAGTGGACCATCTGGAAAGTATTCTAATTGACCACTCCAACCCTCCCTTCTGGAATTTTTTGGGCCTTTGAACCCTGCCCCTCTGGAAATTCTAGTTCCCTCCATGCATGGTGGGGGTATGGATATTTTCTGGAACTAGATAGAGACAACCCAACAATTCTCTAACTGGGTGATTACATGAGACCAGTCCAAACTCAGACCGGTACAGTGAGGTTGCAAATTCTCCCAAACTGTTCATAGAAAATGTACAGAGAGGCAAATGTAATGGGAATTTAGCAAATCAGGTTCTTAGGCTAGTTTTTTGACTTGGGGATGAGGGTGTGTTAGTACACACGATTTGTCGCGGGTCATCACATGATCTGTCAGTATTTTTTACCCTCCCACTTTGATAAAATTTCATATTTTAGTAATTACAATGACTTGATTGTAAGAGAACAAGGAATAATCATATACAGCTTCAGAGAACCAGAAAAAATTATGACGGATCATGTGTATTGGATATGACTGAGTCAGGGGGCATGCACCCTCTGGAAATTTTTGAATAATGTTTGAGCACTCTGAAATGAGTTTTCCTACTGTAAGTGCTGAGAGGTTGACTGTTCTTGCGAGCCAACACACAAACTTTCATGTGTGGAATGAAAAAACAGATTTCAGCCCAAGCCAATTTATCAACATCTATCTTCTCCTTACAGTATCAATACAAAATAATTTATTTTGTCATAAGAATTGAGATGCTCAATCACATACAGTACAGTGTACATGTACTGCAAACTGTTCCAGATGAATTACATTATTCTCCCAACTTCTTTTTAAAAAGGAAAACCTGGGGACAGGTTAAGAAAATTTAGCAACATATTATGAAATTTTTTTCAGTTAGTAGAAGGACAAGGGTCTGGGGTAGGGCGGGGGGAG
>JAOEHT020000130.1:0-15261 GCA_025448195.2 Parazoanthus atlanticus | reverse complement strand
ATCTATCTATCTATCTATCTATCTATCTATCTATCTATCTATCTATCTATCTATCTATCTATCTATCTATCTGTCTACCTACCTACCTACCTACCTACTGTCTGTCTGTCTGTCTGTCTGTCTGTCTGTCTATCCATCCATCCATCCATCCACCCACCCACCCATCCATCAATTTATCCATCCATCCATCTATCCATCCATCAAACCATTCATCCATCCATCCATCCATCCATCCATCCGTCCGTCCATCCATCCATCCATCCATCCATCCATCCATCAATCCATCCATGCATCCATCCATGCATCCATCCATCCATGCATGCATGCATCCGTCCGTCTGTCAGTCAGTCTGTCTGTCTGTCTGTCTGTCTGTCTGTCTATACTATCTATCTATCTATCTCGTTTTTTTAAATTACATTTGAGAGTATCTATTAATCTTGATCGCCGAACTAATATAAGGCAATTTACAATAGTCTTTCGAGACCCAAATCTCTGGAATTCACTTCAAGTTCATTTGCGGCTGACTGCATCTTTTAAACACTTTCAAAACTAAGCTAAAAAAAACATCTAGTTCATTTGTCAAAACCGTTATGATGTTTCCTTCTTTTTTCCATACGGCACAGATACACTTCTCATTCTTGCAAAATTCTGAAATTTTGTCTTCCACGTTCTGTATTCGCATTTACGCTACAAGCAAGCCATTCCAAATGTTTATTCAAGATGAATACAAATACAGAGGCAGCTTGAAAATTATAAGCCCTGTGGTTTCTTTTTAGGCTGCCTTGCCATCAGATTTCTTAAAATCAAAAAATAATTGCTGTCATTAAAGTAACTCATACTTAATTTCGCATGTATCAACTGTTGTAAAAAGTCTCTTCTTTAAATGCTGTAAAACTAATGGTGATTCAATAAAATATCTATCTATCTATCTATCTATCTATCTATCTATCTATCTATCTATCTATCTATCTATCTATCTATCTATCTATCTCTCTATCTATCTATCTAATACTGAAATTTCAAAAAAAGATTGCAAACAAAGGCTAGAATAATCTTCAGCCTCGAGTTTGGTTACCTACGGTATGCGTATGTGCGTTAGTTTCCCGATCTTTCGAATTCTATTTCCGGCCTGGAAAGAAATTGGTATCAAACAATCCTTTACTAAGATCTTGGATCATCGAGCCCCATCCAAGCTCCAAGATTAAAGATTATTCTACCTTCTGTACGTTTCTAATATTTTCAGAGATTTCTATTTCAATGAAGAGATCGGTCGCGTGTTTAAGCATGCGCATTACCGTGACTGATCCATTTAAGTTGTCAGAAGATCAATACGCGTGACGACTTTAGCAGCTGTACGCTTAAGGAAAAGCATGTTCTCATTGTTATTTTGCCAGTGTTTTTGTTATCAAGTTTGATGAAGTTTCTAGCACTAAGCTCTCCAGAATTACCGCCTCGAGCTTTTAACTATGATTCTTATTAAAAAAAATGTACTACTATAGTGCGAAGTTTGTGCGACACACGCGTAATATCGCATGCCCTATACTTCCTGTTTCACTTGTTTCGATTTTAAATTTGCTCCTGTTCCACGTCCATTAAACTGGATAACTTGCACCAATGTGTGTTTGCATGTGTGAAATGTCGTCAGCACCGTGATACGCACGAACTTGAACTTAACAATTTCTTGATACTTTTTTTCAATTTCCGCAGTCCTTGCAATTCTTAGCTTAGTACCGGAAAGTACTTTATAATTAGCAACCTCTTTCCAAAAATAATAACAAAAGCATTCTATCAAAAGATTTTAAAAGCATTGTTTACCAGAGAACACACTAAATAAGCGTCACTGTGTGACACGACTCGCACACAAACAGAAATCGCGCATGATTGCCCATCCACGTGGGCGTTTAACTTTATAAACAATAGTACCCGAACGGAGTATAATTGGTCGCTTAATTTTTCTTTCAGAAACGAACCTTGTTAATTTTATATTCTGCACATGTTACTCGCGTGATAGGTATGAAGAAGTGTTAAAACAACTCACTGGCTAGGTCTTGTCTCTCGTACATTTCTGGAGGTGAAGCGATCTGACACGCGCGGTATATTCCCACCACACCATTTTGTTCCTGAGACTGGCTGCCTTCGATGGAAGGATATTGCGATCATTTTATCGCCGCAAAGTGATTGAAAGGTATTGGGTTCGATGGGTTTGGAATTATTTTGTAGTTGTATTCATTTACTGGGTCCATTAGTTTTCACATGCAAGGAGCCCCGCCCGTGCTTTCACTCATACTGTACAAATGATGATCAATAAAAATATGAGCCGCTCAGTCATTTGTCACATCTGAATTGAGAGTCAAACTGCCATGAAAAACAAGTTTTGCAGATGTGGTTGTAAACTGCCGAAACCTTGGCTCCGCTTAAAATGTATTAAATACATGTGTCCCGGGACAAACGTAGAATTTAATTTTTAAAATAACTTTAAATACAGTAGCTACATTCATCGAGATTTACAAGTAAAGCTGTTCTGAGATAGTTACTGCAGGGCGAAGGATAGAGTAACAGGTTTGCTCTCGGCGTCCTTTGTCTTATTGTTACGGTCTATGAACAGCGAACGAAAATCATCTTGAACGAGTTCGTTGATTAATTTGTAGATCATAACAACCTTCTGAAGCTTGCGCCTCTTCTTGCCAACCCTCGTATGGACGGACGTAATCAACATTAGCGGTCCTGGCTGGGAAAAGGTTAAAACCCCTACCGCACGCTTTTGAACTTTGTTGAGAAGGGTTTGGGCACTACAATTATCGCAGATAAATTACAGACAAACTGTTGTAAGTTTGGACACTTAGTCTTACCATGGACGACAGATCTATACTGAAGCCAGTTTCCCAATCATGCGCAGAACAACTTTAGGGTTACAATTGGCGGGGCCACACTTATACAGATTGGCGATTGTTTTTAAAAGAAGGTAGAAAATGAAACCTTATAAATGTCACAGAATGTTGTAACATGGGTTGTGACCACCAGCAAAACCCTTACTTTGTTCAGCACATGAATGGGTACCGTAGAGTTTTGGACAACTTATCGATATCCATAGATACATTTCAGAACAGATTCTAATTAACTTCTGCACCTCGTCTGGACCTTGTGTGGGAGACCCGCTTAATTGAAATGGAGCTGTATCAAATACAAAAGAGGGGCTTAAAGTCGAATGTATTACAGTTAATATGAATTATGTTCTCGACTTGTTAAGAGTAAGCTTATTTTTTCAATGAGCCATCCAATAGCGTTTGGAAGCGTTGCTGATTCAACCTGTCATCATTGTTTCAGTATTATTACTTGCGAAGGTTGGATGGGTTTCACCTTCGTGTCGTTTGCAACATTTTGTACATACGGGGATGAGAAGTTGGAAAATTGATTTTACTGTTACTTTTGATAGGTGAATCGCTAACAAATGTTTCGGCTGCTGTTTTAAAAAAGTATGTATCGTTTGTTGTGGTTCCTGGCAGGGTTCGTGCTTTACTTCTTGAAAAATTCTAGGATTTAATTTATGTTTTCAAGGGCGCTTGAGAATCCCGTAAAAATTGAGATTGATATCCAAACTCTTCGAAAATTCCTTGAATTCTGCTCTGAGGGAAAATTACACCAACTGAACATTAATCATTGAAAATTGTTAATCTGTATACACCAGATCTTAAATCTTGTTATATGGGAAACGAGGAGTCTCCATAAGTTCAGTTTATCCGTTTAGTGAACAATGAAAACACAGGTAAACGAAAGGGAACTTGCTAAAATGCTCCTTAAATAATTGACCCTGAATACTCCTGGAGTTTCAACTTAGAGATCAGCACTGGTGGGCTCGTACGAACTCTGTATACACTCAGCTTTAGATGTGGTATTTACTATCTTGTAGCCAAGAAGTATGTTTTCGACGTCCAAAACTGTTTTATTGTCCGGCAAATTCATATTTTATGACGCAGAAATGTCCGTTCTTCCTTCGATTCTGTTCCGTCCGGTCTAGGTATGCACCATTGCACCAGGACAACGCTTTCTGCACTGATATGATAGCTGCATCAAGACAAACACATGCACAAGAGCGCTGGTACACGCTCAGCGGAGAGACACACATACATGCATGCACAAACACACACCCACGCACGCGTGTACACCAGCTGGGGTGAACTAATTTATCTTCATATAATACAGCAGCTGACCTCCTCCTGTGTCGGCTTTGAGAAAATTGCAAAAGACAGAACACAAAGGAATAACTTTATCGTATTAAAAACAACGACATATTTTTGTTTTGACTATAAACTTCATTTAAAATAATAAGGGTGACGAACGTCTTGTGGCTGTAAAAGAAAGCAATTATTTATTTATTTATTTAAAATAAAAACATTCTTTTTCAAAAACATACAAGGCTTAAGTTCATGCACGCCTTGAACATTCCTTCATTTTAGTTTTTCGAATTCCGTAACAATTCGATGACTTTAATTGACGAAGTATTTAGAAGACGCAAGGTGGGCTTACTCAAAAAGCCTTCAAATTTATTTCCCAGTCTGTGGTTGATTGTCCTTTTGGCGTGTTGGGTGTGACTTTGAAGTATTAGTAAAGGGTTTTCGTAAATGAGTTTGATTTCTCATTTCACCTCAAATTATACGAAGGTTATAGCAGTAAGACGTATGCAGGAGAGAAAGCACAATCAATATTTCCCTCCAACTTGGCGCGTGCTTAAGCTAGCTACGTTCAAGGTTGAAACCCGTTTTGCACGTATTAACATGCAACACCTTGAACATTTAGAAACAGATAAAATAATTTCGCTGCGTTCGACATATTCTATTGTTATATCTCTCGAATAGTACGCGAGTATTTATTGGTTGAGCGAGTTATTGTTTCCGGAAACAATACGCTGTGGCCCGCAGTGACAGTCAATAAGTGTGTAAAGTTCCACAGAACACCAGTCAACAACTATACAATATTAACTTATGAATTGTTCTGAATAACTCTTAGATTGAAATGTTCTCTCTCGATCTCGGGTACTTGGAAATAAAATACGATCCGTAAGACAAGTAGTTTGTAAGAACTGTTTTTACCATACATGCATTTGACAGTTCAAAAAAAGAAATGTACAATTAATCCCAATTTGTGGGTTTTTAATAACAAACACAGTGCAGAGGTCGTAGCAATAATGTTATTACAGACATTTCAAGGGACTTTTACTCTCCGAAACAATTTCTTAGTTTATAAAAATACTGCTGTGTATCACAACACACAGTCTTTTTGTTGGCAAAAGTTATTCCGTGTAACCTCCTGTAGTTCTATTTGATGAAACCGCTCGTTCTTCAATAATCATAAATGACGAACGATCGGAACTAACTAAATAAGACAAAGTAATTCCATTGACATACAAAATTATGTTTACCATTCCTCACCTTGTTCTATAAAAATCATACTTTCTTTCCTAATTATATTTATTATTTTTACTATGTTTTCATCCTCTGAACTGCCACACAGAATGCTCGGCTGTATTCAGATTTATGCCTATTAACATACTATTCATTTTTCTAATTATGCATTTATTCTAGTATACATGCTTTACATAACAATTTTGTTTCCTTGGGAAACAACACAGTAGCGAAAATTATAACTAACAGGGACCGTAATCCTAATCTTTAGAGTCTTAGTGTCGAGAAGAAAAAATATAGAGCTCACATTATGCATCCCCCAAAATCGCTATCGTTACCAGTTACCAATCGCGTGACAGTTGCTATCGTTACAAGTAGCCAATCACGCGGCGGTTGTATTGAACTTGGAGTTGTGAACGATGAGAATCGGAAATTTAAAAAAAGGCCGCTTGATACACAACCTCGATAGAAAATAATATACCACCAAATCAAATTTTGTTATTAACGTTTCGATATAGTTGGTTATTCTAAAGAACTGGTATATGTTTCACAGGATTTTATGGTTTTGTTTTATGATTTGCAATGTCGTCCACGTTCTTAAGAACAATTAATTAGGAATATTATCATAATCATAATCATTGTTATTGTTACTTTGTTGTTATTATTTTTGTTATGTCGCAAATTTTTCTTTTTTTGTCAGTTCTCTCGCCTCGTTATCCGGCTATAACATTAGCTTGAAGTTGTTCTTCTCTCGTACCTTAAGCTGAAGAAAGTTCATACACGATGTCGGTCCTCCTTTGGCGTGTCAAATTTCTCTACCTTGCACTTCAACTGATGATATGGCCCACAAAGGCGCAACTGATGAATTGTACTTGTGTAAGCCCTTTATGCAAATGCTCTTGCCAGGCTGGAGATTCCACAGTTGTACGATGTACCATCAGTAGGCTTGAAAGTATCTCCATCTTTGTAACAAGGCCACGCGGAATACAATCCCTGTAAGTACAATAATTCGTCCAATATATAATCATAATTCTCATGGCCACGCTAATCTTGAGGGTTTTTCGTTGCTTTGAAATTTGTTCTGAGTGTCTGAATACAAATGGGACTAATCATGAATCAGTCACAGATATTTCCACAGACATGAACATTTTGTTTTTGCAACAAGACCACCCAGACTGCCCGAATGTGCACGTATGTACGTACGCTTTGTTGGAAATAAGATTTGATTGCCGACAGCCCAAGACAAATTGCAGAGCGATGAAAAATAATAAAGCAAAACAAGATTCGCGTAGCGATAACAGTGAACAGTGTTAAAACCGATATTCACAGGCTATTGAAGTTCTTATCCCTCAGTCATTGCCGTTAAACCTGCCCCCCAAATGATATTGATGTAATAGCTCTGTATTCAGATTTTGTTACATAGAATGACCTCAGTCTATTACATGCACTATAAAACAAGAGATCCAACATGGTTTACTACAGTTTATCTTACGTGGTATGGTCCTTTGCATTCAAAAGACAGTGTTAAACCAAGTGATACAAATGTAGTGTGGTTTGTATGTTTGTATGTAGACACTGTCATTTGGTACATTGGAAAGAGAGGGGGAGGGGAATTAATCAGAAAGGAAAAGAATCAAGGAGATTTATAAGAAAAGAAGATAATTTTGTACAACCCAACTGATTAAAGGAAAACATTCGCATGTTTAAAAGTAAATAGGACGACCGGATCTTTGATCTGGAAGAAACATCGTTTGTTTGATATACAGTAACAAGTTGTGTTGTATTTCGTTTTCCAATCAGTTATTGTTATGCAAACTGTAATTTTTGTTCCTTTCAAAAAGTTCTTCCGCTTTTGCAGCTGCCCCACTGTTTCGTCCTCCCACCCAAATGAAAAGAGAAAGCTGTCCATCTTGTCCTTACTTATGCAAATACAACATTTGGCATCTGCAACGTTATTTAGTTGGCTGATATACCTAGTTTAAATTACTGTAATAAAATGCAATTGGCCGGTTTCTAGCCGATGCAATCGCTGCCTTTTTGGTCTATACAGACCGGAATTTTTATTGCAACTCTGTCCATCTTTTGTTTTCAACCAGTAGCGATTCAATTCATGGTCGGTGTCCATACTCAGGACATGTCTGTCCAGGCTAGGGGGATTTTGTCACTACTAGTAGGATTATGGATGATATTGATGATGACTATTATGATAATGATAATGATGATGGTTATTGTGATAATTATGATTATGCGAATGATTAGTGTTGACACTTAAATTACTAGTCCGACCGCACTCAATAGTTTTAACAGATATATATCAATCGCAAATTTAGCAACTCATTATAAGAATTCACTGATCAGATTGAATAGGGTAAAAGGCAAAGGGGAAAATAGGCTAGTTCACTTAGTGAATGTAGCTATCAAGAAATAGAAATGCTATAATATTTTTCTGAATACTATTTTTTGTTGTTGTAGCGATCTTTCGTACAATGGAATATCAAGAATTCCGCCAGGTGTCTTTGCAAATTTTACAAACCTTCGAAACCTGTAAGTGTTCAGTAATTATTACGTGCCGGGGTTTGCGCAAGAAGAGGTGTCTATCATTCCTCTTTTATAGGAAATGGGAAAAACAAAGATATTCTGTTGCGAGGGTCTAGAATCCCTTTTCCACGAAAACAACTTGTATCACTTTCATTGCTACGTACCTTTTCCAGAGGGTTTTTTTAATACACATGAAAAATATTTTGTAGCCCCGTATTCCTTTATAAACAACTATAAACAAAAAAATTTTATCAACTGATTAAATTTTTAGGGTAGAAGATAACTAAATCTGCTCTCTCAAAATGACATATAACATTTCGATCGATTCTAGCTGATTCATTAGGCGTACATGGATACAAGATGGCGGGCCGTGACCATCAGGTGCTCAACAGCAAGAATGAAGAATAATTTGTCCGTTATTATTATCAGTTTATTGCAATGATATTGACAACCAGATACTCATGGACTATCCAGATATATTTTAATCATCTGTTTTACATTTTACAGTTCGTTTGCACATAACAAGATCAAGGTTATCGAAGAAGGAGTATTTGAAGGTCTTGCAAACTTGAAGATGCTGTAAGTATATATAAAATTATGCAAATTACCTCTTTCCTATTTGAGCCTACAAATCATCACTATCTTAGCTGCCGTCTTGGAATTTTCAAAAATATGATTTTTAGCGAAATTGCAGCATTTTTTCCGACCTAGTAAAAAACATGTATTCACATCCTCATAAAGGAAAATATTCAAGAATAAAAGGGAAAAGAAGAAATTGTAACAAATTTTGTCAAAAAATTCGGTCTTTTGGCTCAAACTTTAATTTGCATAATTAGGATTTGTATAAAGTATTAGTGATGACGTCTTCCAATTTGCGTCAAAGATGTGTTCGTAATTGGACTACAGGTACCGCAAGTTTCATTTTGATGACTTTAATACTTCAAGTTTAACCTTAGGTGGGGACAATTTGACCCCCTCCCCCTTGGTCGTTAAAGGGTTAAATAATTAACTAAAATGAAACCAAACGGACATAATATTTTCAAAGCCATATGATTTTTAATTATATAAGGACAACTTAATTATGGTATATTAGTTACGTGTCGAAAAACTATTTGTCCACCAAGTTTTATAGTAACAGCGTTAATACAAGAAGGCGCAGTGCCCCCACGCGGCCCCTCCCGGTCCCCAACTCCAGCCAGTCCCAGAAACCCACACTGAAACTCAGCCTGAATAGGGTTAAGATTGAAAATAGTTAACAGTCCATTACGATCAAATACCACTTACTAAGTATTGAGGTGAACCGGAGGAACGATATAATTGGCGTTTGAATTTAGAGGGGGAGGGGGTGGGGGTTAGTGTGAAGTGATTACGGACACCTCTGTCTCTCTGTCTCTACCCCTCAACTTTCTCTATTTTAATTATATTTAATTCTTATTTCATCAATTTCTTCAGAGATCTGAAAATGAATGCAATAAGCAAGTGGAACACAGACTACGGAGCAGAGCTGCCGTCATTAGAAGAGGTCGATATGACAGGAAACCCATACTGGACGGCAAACCAGAGCTCGAGGCAATTTCAACATCAAACCATTAAGGTGATAAAAGGCTTGTCTCTGAACCCCACCTGCGTGGATTGTACCTTTCATAGAAATACTACGTCGGTTGAAAGTTGTCCGAGCGTGAGCGATGCGGGACATAAAACCTGCACCTACTGCCAACAAAGGACATGTCGATGCACAAGGCGGATTTTTCAGCATTCGGCTTCATTGCTGCAACAAAACAACCTACATTTTGTTAAGTGTAGATACAACATTGAACAGTGCCGCAAGTCTCTTTATGAGAATAAAACCGTGAATGTTTGCCTTGAAAATATTGGCAACTCCATAACGTTTGTCTACTTCGCCATTGGAGCTGTGGGCATTTTGCTTAATTCTGTTGAGATTGTGAACATTTTAACTACAAAACGTCTTCGCAAGAATTTCTCGATGCTAATGGTTTGCAACATGGCGCTGTGCGACTTACTGATCTCTACCTATGTG
This sequence comes from Parazoanthus atlanticus, assembly GCA_025448195.2. Classification (NCBI taxonomy): domain Eukaryota; kingdom Metazoa; phylum Cnidaria; class Anthozoa; order Zoantharia; family Parazoanthidae; genus Parazoanthus; species Parazoanthus atlanticus. The sequence goes on along the minus strand of JAOEHT020000130.1, from coordinate 5,286 downwards.
GTGTTAATCAACGTTGTTCATGCGGCCTTCACCTTTGACGATTTTCAGGAAAAGCAACATCAAATATGTCCTTTTGTAGGTTCGCTATGGCTCTTGGGACAGGTTGGGACAGTTTTAACTTCAACGCTTTTGACCACTGAAAGATATCGAGCCATTGTCTCCGCTATGAACCCGAGCAAGAAGCTGTCTAGAAAGCAGGTCAAAATTTGTCTTGCTGTAACTTGGTTTACTGCTGTGGTTGCTGTGACATACGCATCAATTTATGATTTTTTCACATATAATTTTATTTGTTTACCAGTCACATCTTATCCTAGGTTTGCTCATTTATATCGCTACACGCTTGCTTTGTGCATTGCGGGGTCTTTGGGTTACTTGGCAAACATTCCTATATACGTTCATATTTGTGTGACTGTTCGACGATCACGGTTGAACGTTGGTATTAGAAGAGAATCTTTCCTCACAGAAAGGGTAGCCTTGCTTGTGGCAACAAATATAGCTTTCGTATTCTTGCCTATGTCAATTTTCTCAATTTTGATAGGGCTAGGACTACTTGAAGACTTTGACGCCAACAAAAATGTGAATTACTGGGTGGCACTTGCACCAGTTTACGTGCCCTTGATATGTCTGGACTTGAACTCCTGTGTTAACCCTCTCTTGCACGCTTACAGAAATGAAGAGTTTAAGAAGTCTCTCGGGAGATGGAACAAGTGTCTCTGTAGACAACGTAAAGTGCCCAACCGTATTGACATCCTCCGTTTGGATGTCCACAATCTAGGGCAAAGGAACAAGCAGGAATCACCACAACCAGGCAACAGAATGTCCCGCTCTCGAGACAGAATAGCAGTACTGTAGTTGTTTCGATAAATATATTTATTATCTGCTATTTGTTTTTAAAACATATTTCCAATCTCAACTCAACTCAACTTAACTCAACTCAATTTTATTGAAATGCTAAAATTGTTAAACATATCTATGTTAAAACTTTAATAATATAAAATTTTCAAATGGTAACAGCGTAAAAGTTGTAAAAATTCCTGCGTTTTCAATCCGTAACTCTGAATTTCTTCTAATTGCTACAATTCTGAAAAAGAATGAGAACAATAACTGTCGCCGATCCTTTTTTGTAATCTTTCATTATACTTGGCGTTGGACAAAACCTGTGGGAATAAACAAATAGCGTTTCCACGGGCATACATTCCTCTCCTTCGATCTTTGGAGAGCAGCAAGAGGCAGTGATTATTAATTCATTGCCACCACCCTCCGCCCGATGAAGATTCAGAGCTACAGATTCTAAATTTGGAAATTTTTAAAACTGTTAGTTGTATTGTATTCTCAAGAAGCAAAGTATATTAGACAATCAGCTGTCTTAGACTTTTTTCGTGGTCTACAACTTCCAGAGTGTTTATATTGAAGTTTGTATGGACGCTCTCAGCCGTTTTCTAGGGGCTTGAATTACAAAAGCAACTGACTTATTGTAAATTTAAGACAGATTTAGAAGGACACTTTAAACTGTAATGTTGCTCATCAGTTCACAGATGCTACAGATGATGGCCATTTTTGTGAAATAAAATTCCAATAAATGTGAAAGGTTTATTTTCATAAATGCAAAGCTGCAACCGCTGGCCAGGCTGTTCACGAACACACACGTTGTTGTTTTAGGCAAAACGCCAAACTGTTGGTTTACGCGTGCGAAAACAACGTTTCAGTTGGATCCTATGTCGCTGTGGCAGCTGGAAATGCAGCTTTCTTACCATAGTTTATAAAAAAAACGATAACTTCTTTGGTCTTCACAAACTGCCCGCTGTTACACAGCCTTGTCTTTCCCTAAACTGTTGCCACATTGCAAAGCAGATGGCCGTCTTCTTGCATCACTTATGACGTCACAAATCACGTGCAGTATAAACCATATTCCAAAAACATCGAACAATTGTTTCAATGCTAAGAATTAGCACTTGTTTGATATATTTCGTTATTATATAGAGAAAAAGAATTTAAGTCAAAATTTGAGTAAACATGGCGTCGAAAACGGCGTTGTCATGGCAACAAGTGAAACATGTGACTCATTTTTTTCCAGAATTTTGTGCTCCACACATCCAATTCCATCTCTTTTCCCACCTTTAGCAATTTGACACTATATTCAGACAACCAGCAACACGAACGTTGAAAGAAACATCATCAACTCAAGCGGTTCAGTATAACACGCCTGATATACTTTCTCTGTTTATTATTTTTTAGTTTCATATTTATTTTAATCATTTAAGATTTCTACACATGATTGCATTAATCAGTCCTTTCTAGTTGCTCAACATAAAAATACTTCAGGCCAACTGATAGTAATGCAGATCTGACTACATTTACAGCTCTTGGTGTGGGCTTTGAAAATCAGAAACAACTTTTTTTCCAACTCGGTATAATAATGACGTTATAGAATATTTATAACGTTTAAAGGTGGCTATTTTTAAACAACAAATTTTCAATAGTTGAAAAAAAAATGACGTGTGTGGCTGTATCCTTGATAATGCCGCTGGCCATATTGTTTTTGCATACCCATCGTTTGGCTTTTAGGCAAACCGCCAAACTTTCCAGTCACGCGCACGAAGCCAATTAACGCTTCAGTTGGGTGGCCTGGGTTTCCTTGGAAATTCTGCTCCTCTTACTGTAGTTTTGTACCAAAACAATAATTTCCACACTCTTAGCAAAGTGGTCGCCGTTACATAGGTTGTTCTTATTCTAAACTCTTCAGTATCGTTTACGTGGTGGATTTTGACTTGATTGAATAGCGATATTGCGTTAATACTGAAGGTAGTCGTTCATCAAAGGTGAGTTGTTTGCATGTACAGCTTATGTAAAGGAGACGAGAACGGTAGTATGCCTTACAATTGTACATTGGTCGTAGATTAGGCTAAGAGAGATCTCTAGCTCCTTGTATATTGTTTTTGACTTGCTACAAGAGTATCCTTAAAAGAAAGAGAGAAGATTACTTACTTACTACTTTGATAGAGTTTGTTACTGAAAACTGGGGTATTCATTTTGTGCTATAGTTATATAGAAGCTCGTTGTTTTGCTTGAAATTCAGTTGACTATTGTTAGAGAGTCTAAATGAATGACACATGTATCTCCTTGTATCTTTGTCAGTTCTTGGTATTTCGGTATTGGGGCTCGAACAGTCATTCATATGTTCCAGATAGAGCACGACCCAAACCAAACTTCGGATTGCTGACACTTTCTGTAGAGTGATTGTGTTACTCTTTTTGTCTGGTAACTGGTCTTGACTACATACAACATTCACATCTCTCCACTACTCAGAACATACCAAACGCTCCTGATCTAGATTAGTTTTGCCTTTGATGTTGAATCACATTATGTTTTCTTTCTTTTCTAAGTAAACTTTAATGAGTGGGAATGTTGCACAGTTCTTGGAAATTTATTTTTGAGTCAACGCAAAATATTAAATAAATTGATCCTAGTCGTTTCTCTTTGGATTTTATGAAGCTGTTAAGCGAGTTAAAATAGTTATTTGGCCTTATTTTTTAAAGTTCTCTTTATTAACTTTGCATTATTATAGATTTTACAGATGTGCTGATTAATTGTTGCAGTTAACAGAAATTACAACTGAGATATAAGTGGCATTGTAACTAAACAAAAAGTATTACATATGTTACAGATCATTCTCCTTCAGCTCAGTCATACGAAAGATTTGTAAGAAAGCCCCATTTAGTTTCGATTTTTTTTAAGTATTATTTTTGATTGCAATATAACGTTCAGTTTTATACTTTGTTTTCATTAACTGTGTGAAAGGTGTAAATTGTGAAAAGACATTCTTTTTTCCTAGAATTCCTAATATAAAGTTTTCCAAGGTCTAATAAATAATTAAGTATATGGTGCCTGGGTTTCGAGTACCCCTACTATGATATATTTAAGGCATAGTTATTTGGCCTTACATTAAACATAGTTTTAAACAACTAAAAATTTTACCACTGGACAGTTTCTGAAGAGAAAGTATCGAGTTACTTAGTGGCATAACACTCTTGTATTGGCGTTCATCGGCAACAGCGAATTTGAAACAGGTCTGAAGTATTAATTGATATTTATTTATAATATTTATAATACCACCCAGAAAAAAAACCTATAGTGCTTAAATCAAGCAGAGGTATTGCCAAAAAACGAAAGACAGTCTCCAGTAGTACGAATTGTAGCACAGAATCATTACCTTTAAAAAGATTGATGAAAATTATGAAACAAACAAACAAATTAAAATTCATTTCATTTGCTTGATATATTTAGTTATTTTTCTGATGATAATTAATGTTTTTGTATCAATTGATTACAGTTTGTTTTATCTACAATTGGAAAACAAATTGAATTTCAAACAATCGGATGACATATCTGAAAGATTTGCTCATTGAATTAAGATAGAGATTCATACCACTGTGTCCTTTGTTATTAGAATTTGTCGTGGTTTTTAAGCAATTGGAACATACATCTTTTTCAATTAAAGTTGACAATTGTATTCCTACGGTAAACGACAGGCAAATCTTTCTTGTAATGCCCAGCTCGTAAAGCATGCTGGGACCTGACATTTTGATAACTGCGGAATTATAGATATTTTTAAATATGAATGAAATATCAGATGACATCAACAGCAACAACAACAATATAAACTTTGTTTTGTTATAGTGTTGGAACATAGTTTTCACAATTCTCGAGATGATCTGCTCTTATTTGATACCAATCTTTGATCAAATTTCTGTGAATAGGATTTAATGACATTTAATTGTCTATAATTAGTATAAAGGCACCATCATCAGAATCTACCTTGCTTTTTTCAAAAATGCCACTATATATAAATTACTGGACAACTTTGCCAAACATGTTGATTGATTAAAAAGTATAATAATGGTGTAAAGCCAGGCATTTCGGACAAACAGTTTTTAGGAAAATGGAGGTTTCGTATTTTAAGGTGTTTGTCCCTTTTTCGTCTTTGTCTGGTTTGTCTAACAACATATCACACTAGTCCACAAGCGGGATGGGAAAAGTATCATTTCGTACTATACTAAATGTTTTGATAAGAAAGGGATAGTGTGAATGGTGAAGTATATTAACACATCGATCACGTATCGAGCTTTGGGTTCGATTTTTTCGAACAATAACATTCTAAAAACAAAGGGTACTCATTCCCCATGGGATATTTTAACAAAGAGCCTAGAATCGGTGAACCATGACTAAATTTCCGACCGCCAAATTCAAATGAGTCTTCGGAAAAGCCAGATGCTACAAAAGACACCA
>JAOEHT020000019.1:0-15264 GCA_025448195.2 Parazoanthus atlanticus | reverse complement strand
TAGCGACTCCAGATTTCAGCTTGCTGAAATGCCACACACTTAAGCTGCTGTTTTGAAAATCCAGCTTCACCATTGTCACTTGTTAAAACTTGTACTTTGCGAGTGAATCGCGAGCTACGCGCACTCGAGAACTTATAATTATGCAGAAATTATCGCCGCGTATTTGGCGAGTGGCATTGAGGCGTGAAGCTAATTACTCGAAAGTCACTCGACGAGTGACGCGCGCGTGAAGTAAAGTTACTCGTGAGCGGTACTGTACTTGCTTCTGAGTCAAAGGGCACTGTGGATGTTTAATAGACTGACAAAAGATGAAGGCTTTTTTCTGCAATCCATGCATAAAAACTGAAACTAATTGTTTTAAAATTGTCCATGGTGAACTTTCTATAGAAACTGTGCAAAATAGGCCAAAAAACATCTCTTATCCTGCTTCCCCTTGCACTGTTGTAGCTATACAAGCAATCCTGGCATGTGTGACATTCACAGGTTTGGTTGCTGTTGTCAAAATGGATTTGATTGTGAACATCATCTTCACTAACATTTGCATTTTTGAGCTCACAATAATTGTGAAGAACAAAGCATGCATATATAAGGTCTGCATGGTGTGTGTTCTATGCTTACATCTAGGGGCCTGTTCAAAATTGTCCATCTTGCTTTGAGACGCCCAAATGTGCAATCGATCTGGTTTTTTGCCACTCGCAACATTTGATTAAACATTACTTCTTCATTTCTTGAACAGTGGCTGTACTCCTTCATCAAATTAGGCAGAAGAGGATAAGCAGGGTCTCCCAGTAAAACAGGAGGTACAGGGAGATTTCCTGGAACCAATTCTCGATAGAAAGAGGGTAACCGTTTCTCTTGAAACTTTTTGTTAATATCACTGTTTGCAAACACGCGAGCATCATGAACACTATCGGTCAAGACACATCCACATCTGTAAAAAGGCCTCTCTCATTGCAGATAGCTTGAACGTTCAAGGAATACTTCATCTTATAACAGAAGTAATCGCGAGGATTCTCAAGCGGTCGCTTTATCGGTACATGGGTGCCATCTATGCACCCAATGACCTGGGGAAAGCCAAATTTGTTTTCAAAAGCAGTAGTTGTAGCCTTCAGCTCCTCTTCAGCGGTTGGAAATTTGACAAGTTCCGATGCTAGCACCTTGTTTATGACGCTGCAAACCTTGTGCATAGTTACAGATAAGGTGCTCAGTGCCACTCCAAAGGCGTTTGCGGTTACCCGAAGTGAACCTTGGTCTTTCAAGTAATGAAGGGTCATCCTGAGTTTCTTTTCTGCAGTATTGGAATCTGGTGTAAACGATCTAGGTTTGGGAGCTAGTTAAGGTCGTAATCTGTGAACTAATTCCATAAAATTTTCTTTTGACAGCCATAAATTAAGTTTCCTTATCGCTTTCATCCATCTCACCATTAAACAATCTATCCCACCACAATGATGTCCTTTCCAACTTTTTCCAACTCTTGCGTCTTCTGTGAACAGCTCAAAGCCGAAGGTACATGTATCTTTGCCGTCTCAGTGCTATGTTCTTTTCCGTGATGAGAGCCCTTAACAACAACTGTCACTGCCAATGTTGATTAAAAACCTGAAACAGAAGTACCGACTGCAGTTGCAGTAACACTGTCACCAAACGCAACAAAATTTCAATTGCAGCAAAGGTTAAAAACAACTGCTTACGCGCCATTTTGTTGGAACATCGCAGACAAAAAACCAAAGGCACGGACGGGATGAAGCTCATTCCAGACGAGATGACACTCATCCCGGGTGGGATGAGACGAGATCATTTTCATCCCGGCATCCCGGGATGAAACTGCTCAGACATGTAAACAATACTTTTTTAGTCCCGGGAGGAACGAAACTCATCCCGCCTCTAGATCTCATGTAAACGGACCCTTACTATAATTCCCAATCTCGCTCAGCCTGTTTTGTATTCAACATGGCGGATGCAGTGGTGAGATCGATCGAAGTTTCAGCGTTCATAGCAGTTTCTGGTGTTGTGCTACTTGTGCGACATGTGAATATCTGTGAGATTTGGAGGTAAGCCATATTTTTATATCTTTTGAATATTTTGAGGTCGATCCGAGTTCGTCTGAGTGGATCCGACCCGGACTGGGCGATCCGGCCGATCTGACTTAAATTCCTGTCTTATACATGTACCAATGTGTCTACCTGTGCACATGCGCGCACTTAGACACAAAAACCATCACACAGCAAGCTGCACTGTACTCATGCACACAGTTTACTATAGAACGAGAAATGCACAGAATAAATTAGATGCCAGGCTGGTGGAATTTTTTTCCCAGCCCACTTCCCACGCACATTGCATTCTGCGCATAGCATGATGTAACCGTTTGAAGAATTTTAAGGGCCACAAAAGGGAAATTATTAGCATATCGAAGAGAAGCCAGATTTTATATCAATAACAACAAAATTAATGGTGGTCAATTGCCGGATGAAAGGAATTGTTTCTGCGAAAATATTTAAAACTCTTCATTTGCTGGACTTCATAATTGTGCAAGTAATTTAACCAGTGTCAAGTTCGAATGAATGTCAAATCGAGTCCGAGTCAAATCTGAATCCGGGACAAAGTACCAAGTCACTATAGTTTGCAGGATCAGCCGGAGTTTGAAAAGGAAAATTCAAATAGTGAAAAGTATCAAAAAATATTAAATTAAAAAAATATTAACATCCAATATTTTGATCTGTCTCCATGAGATGACGGATCGATCGTTCAATTCTTGTGCACGCTGGAATGATAACAAAACATTGCTGAACAAAATATAAATATTAATTTATTTACTGGTACAGTACAGACTATTTTTCCGTGAAGGTCATCACAACTGGTTTATATTGTTCGTATTGTGCTGGATGGATCGATGCTACTGGAAGAATCGAAGAAGCTGTGACAAGCGAGGAACATTTTGGTATTATTTATTATTTGTTTGTGCTCGATGAGTATGATTGTGCTCATCCAACCTGGAGTTTCAAACATCACAGAAGATTTTTTACAGGATTTTTCTTGTTCATCTTTATTTGATGGATCTATTCTAGAATCTCTAATACTTGCTTTTTATTATCCTTTTCAAGTCATATAAACAATGCATTCAGTGTTAGTCAGGGAAAGTGAAATTTCAATTGGTCACGATCGTGTGCAAATTTTATTAAATAACTTGTTGTCATTGGGATTATTCAAAATCCATTCTTGCAGTTTAGCCGAATGTTTGCAAATTGCATGACTCGGGTTGTTTCTCCATCTGCGATTCCTGTGACAACAAAATATCCCTCCAAAATAAGAACGATATAAAACAGTCCCTGAAATGAATGTAAACAGTCTGTAGAAATTTATAATTTTGCCCAGGATTGTTTTGCTAACATTCCAGCATGCATCAGAATCAAACAATCTCATACAGATGTTCACACACAGTTATGGTCAGATAAAACACACAAACAAACCAGTGAATAAATTACCAAACTGTCCTGCCAAAATGTTCCTCACTCATCTTCGATTCTTCCTGTGGCATCGAACAATCCAGCACAATATAAAAAACAACCAGTTGTGATGTCCTTCATGGAAATCCTCAGAAGTCCAGAAATAGTCTGTACCATTATTTTATTTTTTGTTCAGCAATGTTTTATTTTCATTCTGGCATGCATCAGAATCGAACGATTTGTCATCTCTTGCAGACAGATTATTTGAAATTTTAGATGCCAGTTGGATATTCTTTATTTTTTTAAATTTATATTTATTAATACTTTTTACTATTTTTCAATATTTGAATTTTTTTCCAAAGTCCTGCAGTTCCTGCAAACTAGTGACTCAGTACTTTGACTCGGACTCGGATTTGACTCAGAATTAATGGTTCGCTGAACATCAAAAGTATAACATTCATTCGAACTTGACACCTGCAAACGAGGAGATTAAATATTTACCCAGAAACAATTCCTTTCATCCGCCAATCAACCGCCATTGATTTTGCTGTTATTGATATAAAATCTGGCTTCCCTTCTATATGCTAATAATGTCCCGTTTGTGGCCCTTAAAATTTTTCAAACGATTACGTCATGCTATGCGCAGAACGTGATGCGCGTTGGAAGTGGGCTGGAAAAAACAATTTAGGTGCATAATTTAAAATAAACTCTCCTCACCTCAGTGTCCTTTCGACACTCCGGACATTTAATGCTATATTTCTCTCCCTCGTGTTTCACCAGTTTTTTCAGGCAACGCTTACAATACGTGTGCAAGCAACTCAACACTCGCGGGTCAACAAACTCCTCCATACAAACGGGACATTTAAAGTTGTCGAATCTTTTTTCAAGATTTTTCACAAGACCTGTCGCCATTGTGCTTCAGTGCCGTAAACCTTCCCTGAAATACAAAGGGATTCGCATTTGTCAGATCAAAAATATAATCTACCGTGATGGGTTGATTTTTTTTTAGATTACCAATTAGGTTTTCTGATTTAGAAATTCAAAATAAGATATGAACGGAAGATGCTGCAAATATAATATTATACGATGCAAACCGAAAGTGATACCTCCAGGTCAAGTGATAGATTGTTAGATACCTTGCGAATGGAGCTCATTCGAGAAGAAAATATGACCGACCATTTTTCTCCCTTGTGTTCCAATCTTTCCAAACACCGTCCACAAAACGTGTGCAAACAAATCAACACTCGAGGGTTGCTAAACTTTTCCAAACAAATCGAACATTCAAAATGCTCGTCAAGATTTTCACACTTTGCATTTGCCATTATAAGCGTTGTTTTGTTTTCAATTTTCCGGGAAAACAGAAAACTCCTTATCAACAATTGTTTTTCAATTAACTGTTACACTACATCATTAATGTTTTAGAGGTTGATCAATAGGCTGAGATCTATGTAAAACTTCAGAACTTGAAAGTCGGTCAAACCATGTTAATACGAAGTCTAAACACATCTGATTCGTGTTCCTGTGATGCATGTTCCAACTTTTAGTTTAAAAATCAGATATGAGCGTTTTACAAAACATTTTTAACACTTATTCCACGAACATGCGTTGAATATAATCCTATCCGACAAATGTGAGTGGAAGAGTCCAGTGTTTTATTTAGTACCAAGTAAAAACATACTTATTGACTTTGTGTAAACTAACCAACCCTTGAAAGTTTACTTCCGGTTTTAATAAGCACGTACTTTGTCTTCCACATAAGGCATGATTGATAGTTATGAGATAATAAACATCAGTTGTGGAACCAACCAAACAACTAGAAATTTGATAACCAGAGGGTTGTATTAAATAATTTAACTTATTTTTCAACTGAAACTGTTGAACTATCACGTTTAAACCTTTTGAACCTATTTTAGGTCGCAAAATATTTTTAAACCCATGACTAGTGAGGACAGTCAATACTCTAGAACTGTCACCATTCAATAGAGAGACGACGATGAGATACAGAGAACCTTTGGACAAATGCGCCGCATTTAGTTCAGTAACATGATTTTGTAAAGTACGATAAGCCTTACCAACAAAGGGAAGGAAACTTAGCAGTGTCTGTAGGTGACGTTTAATTAGTGATCATGACATTAGAATCTTATGAAACAAAACATTACTTTGAATACTAAATTCTGTTTTAACACTTTTATGAGAAATAGTTCCAATATAACACAACGCAAAATTGCTTTGAACTTGCTCTTCTTCCACTCCAATATAAAAATAATACTACTTTTTCATTTTCCTTCTTTGAAGTCCTTTTCTTTGTCATCCACCATTAACCATAAAACCAACACGTTTGTACCCTGCAGCACACATCACCTGCAACCGTCTTGGCGCACTCTGATTGGGCAAATATCTTTGAAGAGACTTTAAGATTTCTTTCTGAGCTTTGAATCCCAACGTCTTAAACGTAAAGTGAATTCATTTAAGCGCAAAAAGTTCATGTGATCATCAGTCAGTTGTTGTCAAACCAGTGATCATTGATATAAGTTTGTTTTTAGCAGTGGCCACCTCTTGGAACAACAGGTTGTTTTATGAAAAGGATGAACTATTTAAATAATAATTTAAGTTTTTCAAAAAGTTCTGCTTATTACTTACAAGTGTATATTGTTAACTGAAGTTAAAGACGGCATCGTTTTAATTATTTTGCACAAGATAAAACCTATACAACAAACAGTTTATTTGATATCGATCTACATAATAACAATTTAGAGTCAGTTTTAATTTGCATCTTCCCATCTATGCATTCAGAACACTTTATATATTTTCATTTAAAAGTGTCTCTTGAACAAGAACCAGTAAGGTAAACATTGTCAAAATTCGGGTTTGCATTCGCGTTTGTTTTGAAGGATTTCTAACCTGCCAAGTGCCTTTGACTTAATATTTTTTGGTGGCTTTACTGTTGCCGTATCTTTATTTATTGAATTTCGCTTCAGGCAAAGAGCCCTATTGACCAGTGATGCAGGTGACGGAGGCTGTTTATGAAGTGCTCTATGTTTATATTTGGATTCTGAATAAATTACAGTTTTGTTTTAGGCCATAGCCAACCATGTTGTGTTTTTCATCGCTCTGTGTCTTTTCATGTTGGTTCGCTCGGTCGGTGAAAAGTGAAACAAAATTTGATGATCGAGACCCTAAACATCTTAACTCTACTTTTGTGTTTGTGCAACCCTCTGCCACATCAAGCCCTTCAAGAACATTGCTCTATTTTGAGCTGAAAGCTTATTGCCTTTGTTCTCTATGTAGTTGTGTCTGAGACTTTCTGGATTTCTCGTGAAAAGAATGTAATACGAGATCTTTAAAATGTTTGCATAAGAAAATTAAAGGAAAGGAGAACAGTGTGGATTTCAGCTTGTACAAGAACTTCTCTTCCCCAGTACTGTTTCTTCCCTTTCGACTATTCGAAAGGGATTTGTTTTCTAATGTTTTACTTTAATAAAAATGATTCGGCTTTGTTGTGTATTTTCCAATGATTTAAAAAAAATATGGCTCGGTCGGGATATATCAACTGAACGTAACATTAATTTATGGCTGTATTTTTAACTTGAAGAGCTAACGGATAGAACTTATAATAGTATATAATTTTAAATCTTTTAATGGTAAATCGTTTTGAAAATATTTCAAATTAGAAAACAATTATTTTACCGAGTTATTATTTTGAAACAGAGTTGATTTATAAGTGAGACGACGTTTTGCACCTGAACCTTACGTTGCAGTAAACTTATAAACAATAACTTCCACTCACTTTGTTCGTCCAACTTCTTCTCCAGTTCTAATTCAGTGTTAGGGAAGTTCCAGCCAGTACATTCAAGATCAGTTTCAGACGCAAATGGGTTTGAACAACTTTCGTTTTGGTGAGATGAATAATATATTGGTGAGTTGTATGATCGTGGGTGGGGGGTTATATTATCCTCATTGTCTATTGATCTCGCGTGGTTCCCAGACTGCTGCGCTGCTTCCATGGGCGGGGTGAGCTAGAAACTATTATTAGATACTAAAATTAACACAACTTTTCAAGCACTGCTTTTTTGTTTGACATTTAATCTATAGAACAACAAAGTGATTCATGACCAACAAGGCCGCCCAAGTTTCAAATAAAAATTTAGTTTTAAAGGAGCCGCGTTGTCTTTGACAATAGAATAAATTACCCATAAAAAGGAAATGTCAAGAAAATTGCACGGGAGAAAATTACTTTCGAACATTCGGACAGGATAACTAACTGCAGTTTTAGAAGGTAAAAATATTCTTAAACTAGCTTTTGTGAATTGTGGTTGTCATATAAAATGCTCCCGAATACACCCTTTGCAAACCAAAGATCTTTATTGATTAGTTGGTGTAACTGACTTCAAGAAAATGGACGGTGCGAATATGTATCTTTTACAGAATACTTTTTAGTACACGTTTTAGTCCATTTTTTAAACTACACGACAGTTCAGAAACGTTACTCTATTTGAACGTACAAACAATTGCAACTACTGTGTAGACCATTCTCACTACGATTATATTGGTATGAATGTTACACGAAGTTAAAGTGACGCCATGCAGAAGTAAGCTGAAGTAAAACGCTTTGTAAGAGCGTTGTTTGAAACCTCTGGTGAAACTGTACTTTAATAACCAGTTGTGGATGTACAAGCACATACAGGGTTAACATATATATTAATCCACGACTGGGTTTACTTCCTTTCGGACCGATTCGAGCTGTCATTTCGGAGTTTATGTAGCTAGGTTTCCGCAGAGTGTTTCAACAACCTTTTAGTAAAGACTCCCCGCAAGCTATTATTCTCCGAGCTTCGCTGCGGGAATTTTCTCCCCCAAAATAGATTTAAAATTCCAATTGTCTTTTAATTAAAATAGGCAGACTATTTAGACTACAGCTGTTTGTTAGAAAATAGAGGAAATTTAAAGAAGAAAGAAATACTTGCTGCTAGCGAATGTTTTTCAAGGTGTTCACTGATCAGAAAATGTTATTTCCAAAGTATTCGGTGCTCATAAAATGTTATTTCCAAAATGCTCAATCTTAACAAAGTATTTTTCCCACTTGTTCCCTATGTGTATGAAAGGTACAGGTCTGTTATCGTCAGACCCCATGTACAACCCAGATTTTCACAACTGGACCTTCGTGTTCATGGCTCTACAATTACAGGAAACCGTGTAACGCCCTTGTAAGTTAAAGGTAAAACATTGTACCTCAGGGGGAAAACTCATAATAAAAGCTTTAATCGACGAACTTAAACGCTCGAAAGGTCTCCGAAATGCTACCGAAGTCACCTCCGGTGGACGATCGGCTGGTAGCTTACCTGCGGTTATTCACGCAAATTACGTCCGGAGCCTACTATCGCGGAGTACTTCGTTTCGTGTTCTGTCGGACGCCCGTTTTCTGTTGACTCTCTATCGTTAGACGGGAAGGAGTTGATTCTGTCTATAATGAAACAAGTGTTTTACTTCCACAAAAGTTTTTTTGTTGATTTCCCATCGTCAGACGGGAAGCAGTTGATTCGGTCTATAATGAAACAAGTGTTTTACTTCCGTAACAGTAGTAGCGGTCTATTCAGGCACAAACGCTCAATGAGCGCTGAAGGTGCTTCTTCCCGCAATATTCTACCCACTTTGTGAAGGTGCCTTTGTACTTGATCAATCCCTTGTACAACTTGTGGCAGATAGTCCACCTTCAAGGGACAGAATGCGCAAAGAAGATGAACACTTGCGACGAGAATGATAGCCAAAAGGTGTTGGACTTTCCAAACAAAACTCTCAGTGCGTTAACATTGGTCTTCATTAATCGCAGATACGCAGGATATCCTGCTTGGCGCACTCTTAGACGGTTTTGGATGACGTTTGGGGCGTGGTTCAAGTGAGGAATGTGACAATGGCAACCGCTTTTTCTCAGTGGTACTTTGGGAAACTGCAGAGAAATGAAAGGGTGCGGATTGACGGCACATATCCGTGTAGCCATTCCTGCCCCTCAAAGGTTGTCCCATAAACTCTCTTTTTCTACTTTCTTTCCTCCATTTATCCTCTCACACCAAGACTACTACACCTACTACACACCAAGAAATTGAAGATATAATTTCCAGCCTAAAGTCAAATAAAGCTAATGGTCCATATAGTATTCCTACAAAAATAATCAAATTATTAAAAGGTCTAATATCTAAGCCACTTGAAATTTTATTTAATCTATCGTTTGCTGCCGGTGTTGTACCAGACAAATTTAAAATAGCTAGTGTGATCCCAATTTACAAGGGTGGGACTCATAATAACCTTAGCAACTACCGGCCCATTTCATTACTTTCTATATTTAACATTTTGCTTGAGAAATTAATGGCTAAAAGACTTACAAATTTTATTGAGAAGCACAATTTAATCTATAGCAAACAGTTTGGCTTTCGTCATAATCATTCCACAGTTCAAGCTGTTTTATCTATAACAGACAAAATACAAACTGCAATCGATGCACATGAATACTCTTGTGGAGTATTCCTCGACTTTAGTAAGGCCTTCGATACAATCAATCACAAAATTTTAATCTCAAAATTAGAACACTATGGCATCAGGGGCATAGCTAAAGACTGGTTTTGTTCATATCTTACAAATCGAAAACAGTTTGTAATTGTTAACGCTTACAGGTCAGATCTGAGTGAAATTCCCTGTGGTGTCCCACAAGGCTCTGTCCTTGGTCCGCTTTTGTTTCTTTTGTATATAAATGATTTTAAGAATTCATCAAGTCTACTAGATTTTCATTTATTTGCAGACGACTCTAATTTGTTTTATTCCAATAAAAAATTAACATTACTAGAAAACCATATTAACATAGAGCTACAAAACATTTACAAGTGGTTGTGTTTAAACAAGTTATCTCTTAACACTGACAAGTCAAACTTTGTTATTTTTCATCCGCCCCAAAGGAAACCAAATTACAATGTCAGGATCTCAATCAATGCTACTGATCTCTCGTGCAAAAATAGTATAAAATACCTAGGAATAATGATAGATGCAAACTTAAATTGGAAACCACACATTAAACTTATTGCAAAAAAATAAAAAGGAGTATAGGACTGCTGTCTAAGATTCGTCATTATGTTTATGAAAAAATACGTGTCAATCTCTATTATTCCTTGATATTTCCTTATTTAACATACGGAATTGTTGCATGGGGTAACACCTATGCCTCTACCTTGAACCCTATATTCATGCTTCAAAAAAGAACAATTCGCATAATAACATTCTCTGACTATAAAGAACATACTAGTCCATTATTTAAAAAACTTAATTTAATCAAATTATCTGATCTTGTTTTTCTTTATACTGCTATTTACATGCATGATTTTGCTTTCCAAAAATTACCACCTCCATTTGATAACTTCTTCGTTAAAATAAGTAAAAAGCATCATTATAATACAAGATTAGCATCCAGATCTTCATATTCTCTACCACGTGTCAACAAATTATGGCAAATTCAATATCCGATTCCAAGGAGCAAAAATTTGGAACTCCCTTGATGAAGAAACTAAAGCTTCTAACAAAATCACATTTAAAAGAAAACTTATGAAAATTATTATTAATTCTTATTGATCTTTTGTTAAAGTCATTGAAAGTCTACTCCATCACAGCATAATTCCAAATTACATATTAGTATTATTATCATATTT
This sequence comes from Parazoanthus atlanticus, assembly GCA_025448195.2. NCBI lineage: Eukaryota > Metazoa > Cnidaria > Anthozoa > Zoantharia > Parazoanthidae > Parazoanthus > Parazoanthus atlanticus. Next base: position 4,136 of record JAOEHT020000019.1, on the reverse strand, counting down.
ATTACTATACATGCTTTGTCTTGTCTTGTTTTATCTCATTTTGTTTTATTTTATTTTACTTTATTATTTATTTACTATTTATTATATATATATATGTATATATATATATTCTTTCTTTTTCTTTTTTCTTTGTATTTGCGTGTGCCTTATTTGTGCCTGTCATCACTGTCCACTCTTTCAAATTTTAATCAACACAGTCAAGCTGCCCGACTAATGTAACCCCCTGGGTTATTTCGGGCAGCTTGTACCTAAATCAGTCACATCATTACTACCTCAATTCTGAATCAAAATGTACATACAATTCTTCTCTGATCTTTATTTATGTTCAAATAATTAATAACGTACTATTTTTGTAAATACTTTTCTAGGTATAAATAAAGCTTTTTGTTGTTGTTTGTTGTTGTTGTTGTTGTTGTTGTTGTTGTTGGCAGAGCACACAAAGCACCCAACGGAACTGCAGACCATCCAACCTCCGAAACCCCCAAACCTTGAGGTTTGGAAAAACCTTGAGATTTGGGTCTCAAACCTTGAGATACGGGGGAGGTACTTGGGTCAATTTTTGCTGGGTCTGTGCTACTAACCTCTCAGAACCCCTACCCCATTATAGTCTATTCTGTGGACAAGTATAGACCCCAGTTCCCAAATATCTACTTCTCAGAATTTTCTTACCCCCAAAATCCCGAAAATGTGCGACCCCGTTATATTCAACCAGTCGTAAAAATGCACACCATCCAGCGGCACGTTCCCATTAGACTATTAGTAGGAAGTGCCCCCCCCGGACTTGATATTTACATAAAAGCTCCAAAATGAAGAAAATACAACACTAACAGTACTAGCATTGTTCAAGCTACTTGGTTTTGTTCATCACTGTATACTTTGGTTGCCTTCTTAGAGTTTGTGAGTAGTTTCTCATAACTGCTTCGTTCACAGGCAGCCCAAGCTTACAGTTTGTATTTTTGGGTCGGGTTTGCACCATTTGTAAGACTTTGTATGGGAACTCCGGGATCGAGCAATTTATAGGACTTTTTATCGTGTACTTGTGTGCTCTGTGTAGTTTGGGGTCATTTTGAGCGATTTATCTTCGATTAGGTTCCCCCAGTAAGAAAAATGAGAAGGCTGAAGACTTGTCGAGGCTGACCAGAAGGGTGACTCAACAAAATCAAACTCCAGGTCATCATCTCACCGCGAATCACCACAAAATCGACGTACTCTTTAAAAAGCCCAATATATTCTCCATAACACATGTCTTCCACGGCTGGCACAAAGCAATTTTGGTCCGGCAAAATTTGCATTTTAAACGAACAATTTCCGCTCGGCAAATGTTTTGTTGCCTACCCAACGCAAACGGCGGCCATTGACTTCAAATTTCATAGGAACGAGGCAGCCATTCTCATTGGTCCATTCACACCGCCAACAATGCTCGTTGACATGCTTATTGTCTTGATCGGCTAATCAGAACAATGTTTACATGTTGTCACAGGGAAAAGTCATAGCCGCGAGGGAACTGTTGCATGTGCAAAGTTCTAGTTTGTTGCGATCGTCTAATTTCAGATAGGTTTTATTTGCAGTTCAAGTCATAAATAGGTTTGATGTTTAATTCCTTCTTTGGCTTTCATATGGGTTGAAGTAATTTCTCTGAAAGTGTTCGCAAGTTTGAAGATTTTTATAGATTTAACTTGCTTAAATAATGTGAATCTTCAACATTTAACTGTTAAATATAACTGTAAGCACTGTCGGCGGTAGACTGTCTTCGCAGATATATTTCCGATCGTTGCATTTCTGAAATGACCCTCAATGTGAAGCAATTAAGTGAAAGCCTTGCAGTTTGTTTCGTCAGGACACACATGTAACCTCTTTGTCACAGGAAAAGCCGGAGTGGGCAAGTCGAGATTGATTGCGAGCATTTTGCAAGACTGTGATGCCAGAAAGCTCAAGGCCAGCGTGGTGTGCTCAAGCGGCATCGCGTGTAAAGTTTACTCGAGTGGTGTCGCGTCCACCTTTCATTCTTTCTACGGACTCGGAACTGATAACCTGCCTTATAATCAAGTTTTGGAGCGTTCTATTTCGAATTCAGTTGTTGCCAGAAGGCTTCGCGAAGTCGATGTTGTTGTGTGGGGCGAGATGAGCATGTCCAGTGCTCGGATGTTGGAAGAAGTTTGTGAATTGTTTACAGGCCACGAATTGGCGGCCAAAGAAAGCATCTATCCATTTGGTGGAAAACAAGTTATTACAGTCGTAGAATTCTTCAACTTCGCCCTGTACCAAGCACTTTTGATGAGGGCAACTTTATGTTCAATTTACCTGTATTGCAATTCGCATTTTGCCATCGAATTGAACTAACACAAATTGTGCGCCAATTCTTCTGAAGAGCTTGAATTCGCGAAAACACTGGAGGAAGTTAGACTCGGATTGTGCTCCAAAGAGTCATATGACTATTTGAAGAGTCTATCCAGGGACCTTGACCCAGAATTACTCAATGGAGCTACCCATATATTTTTACACAGTTTCCGACCGTTCTCCACAGCAGGTCGGTAGTGGACAAATTGCCAGGCGAAGCGATCCGTTTACAGGCCAGTTTCAAAGACAATACCGAGATCTTCAAGTGCATGGCCCGGGCTGCAGGAGAAGCTGACGTTCAAACAGGGTTGTAAGGTAATACTGGTATATATGGAACAAGTCCGAAACGCTGAAGAACGGAAGTACAGGAACGTTTGTCCGAATGTCCAGTGATGGTTTGGCTATGGTGAAGTTTGAAGGGGAAGGTATTGTGCAAGTAGGGAAAGAAGTGTGGATTAAACGGAATCGTACAGGTCAGAGGATTGGATCGGTATGTCAGTACCCTCTAATTCTAGCCTATGCGGTGACGTGCCACAAAGCTCGGAGTTTAACACTGCCAGCTGTTATTGAACACTGTGCAAACGAAATTGTGCCAGGACTAATTCTGCTAATTTACGTTGCGCTGTCCATGGTGAAATCGGCTCAACATATTCAGTTGTTGAATTTTGCACTCCAGTATTTGACGAAACCCCCGATAGACGTTATCGAACATTATTCTACTTCCATTTGTGAAACGTTGCCCAATCTATCTTGCTGCAGGCACAAGCATGTAACAGAGAAATTTTTCAAGGTTGAAGAACGGCTGTCTAATACAGTTGAGCTTGATGAAGATAATTTCCAGTTTTCGCTGGAGCAGATGGACTATGTAGTTGCCTCTTATTCTGAAGTTCCCGGGCAACTGCTTGACCCAGTGAAGCTTGATGTCATTTATGACCAGCTAATGAGGCATGAATCGGAAATAGCCAAACCGCCAGCCAGTTTCATCAGCAGTAACATGCACAAAATGCTGCTAACTTTGAAAAAGGAAGATCCACAAACTCAGTTTGCTGAGTCTATGAATGAACTGGTGGACTACTCGCTATCAGACAAGAATCACGAGAACGTGGCAATTTTCATTAACATCATATGGTATTTCTGTTTTTTGTTCTTTGAAACTAAACAACTTGATTGATAATGGTGAGGAGGTCGTGTTAGAGATAACAAGGGAGAAGTTTACGAAAGTAACTGCCAAGCTACATCACTTCTTAACCCGTGAGATCTACCCTGAACTTGCCAGTGGACTCTTTGATGTCACTGAACTCACACCGGCACACAAGTCTGTTGCATCGAAATATATTTTCAATATACTTTACGTTTTTGGAAAATCTTCAGGATGTTGTCAAGAATGATGTTGAGGAAGAGTCCGTTATCCTCAGAATGGAAGATATGGAGTCTTGTAGGTAGGCCAAAGGTAGACATGTAGGGGGTAACTGGGCTGTGCGAAAGCTGCTGGAGAAGTCAAGGAGGCATGTCAGGAAAACTCTCTACACAGAGAAGAGTGGCACACTTGCTTCTGTTTTTACGCACAGTAAGATTTGTGCCATGATTGAAGATGCACTGGTGATGCCATTTTCAAAGCTTGAAGAAAACAGTGAATTCCAAGACACCTTACTAGCCTGCTAGCCGGCTCTCTTGTTAGATTTTGTTTTCGGGATTCATGTGGCGTGCGAAAATCAAGGGGAGCCCTGCCGTTGATATCCGCGCGCCACATGAGTCCCGAAAACAAACACTTTCGAAAAAAACAACAGGAGAGCCGGCTA
>JAOEHT020000018.1:0-24170 GCA_025448195.2 Parazoanthus atlanticus | reverse complement strand
TCGGCTTCGCCTCGTGCCACTCAAACGCTTCTCTCGTGCTCTCCCAACTTCTCGCGTGCATCCATAACTCGATAGACGCACGCTAAGCATGGACCATTTCTTAAATAGAGTAAATGTGTCTTTGAAAACGCCGAAATTAAAGAGAATGTTTTACTGGCGGCAAAACTCTTCCTCCAGCCATAGAAATCTCTATAAATATGGATGTTTGGAAGCACTTATTTTTCCGAATCCTCTCGACATATCAAGCTCAAAGTTTCAGTGCGTACTAACTGTGCCATGCTCTGGGTATCAAAATAAGGACTTACTTTTGATTGAAACTTGAAGTTGAATTACCGAAAAAGATGGTGGCTGTACATTTTACCACATTATCTTGCAAACCTAACACAGCCAGTAGGCATAGAGAAAGCCATACTTTTGCGATATTCATCACTGTACAGTAACAACGTTGTGTATACTTGGTTTGAAGTTTTTAACTTTTCTGTGGGTTTTTCTGAGCATTTTTAGGATTTTCATGTGCTAAGAATTATGGGTATATGTACCAGTCGCCATCTTTTTTACTGTCAATTATGCTATATTATGCTGATGAGTCAAACTGTAAGAAATGACGTCATCAAAGATGCGCCATTTGAGTTTCGCAACTAACGACCCCTCCGAAAGTAACGCGTAAGGTCAAGAGGTGAATTTCTGGGCGTTATTTCTCCCTCGCAAAATTTCAGCATGCCACTAGATTATGACTCGTGAAATTAATTGTTAAAACCCCTTTTGCGACCATAATGCTCTGCGGGTTTGTTGTTGTTTTGGTTTTTAGTTTGCTGTAAGACGCCAATCTAAACTTGCGATGTCATCGCGTTTCCACGGAAGTTTACATGACGGCACTTTAAAAATTGCCCTAGAACTAAATTTCTCCCTTACCAAAATATATTTTTGTTTAGGCTGTAGTTTTCTGTCGGACGCCCATCTAAACATGCGATCTCTGATCATGCATGTATCACGTCTCTCCTAATTTTTCTTTCAAACGGAACACCATTCTATATAAAAATACACTTTAGCCGAGAAACAGTTATCGAAGAGAATCGAATTTGTTCAAAGTCATATTTTTGTGCAAAAAGCTGTCACTACCCCAAACTCGTAGCCTGAGTTTCAGATTCTTTCATTGTCAGCTGCCGACGATGCGTCGCTCATCTTGCAGGGGTTTTAAAACAAGGCGTCGCGCTCGCAAGCGACGTTTACTAGCCTTTCAGTTTCCGACGCCTAATTTCATGCCAGCTGCCCTTAACTTATAACAAGTGTCTTTAACCCCTGATGAACTTCCAACTCTTTCTCTGCCAATTCCATCTCCTACTAGTTCATCATTTTGAAACCCCTGTCTTGCCCCGCCGGCCGGCAGCGAACACTGAAAGAAAGAGTCTGAAAATCAGGCTACTGGTTACGGCACACCTTGAGCGGTTATCAGTTCGTAGGTCAGTTAATATGTACCGGTTACCCATAAACCTATATATCACTGGAAAGCTTATACACTAAATTGTCTAAAGATGGTGCACCAGTGCGCTGTTTGCAACCAAGCGTTTTCCCTTCATGAAGCGCCAAGTCCGTCAGTTTTTAATCAGTTCTGACATCGTTTGTTATCATTCTAAACTCAGCACAGTTTGAATACTGGTAATATGTTACGGATTTTTGACAGCGATCGTCATCCGTCTGTATTTTAGAATTGATTCAGGAAAATTTGAAATCAGTTACAAGCGGATTAGAGGAGAACTGAGCCCATAAACATATAACTGAATCGAACCTCCAATTTTCCTGACACGTTTATGAAGCTCACTTATTATCATCGCCGTGCCAAATTTTGGGCGATAGGACAAAAATCGATCGAGTTAATTTTGTATTGTCCTAAATCGTACGGAAAATTGTTTCGAAAAAATTGTTACTTCCGGCGAAATCTTTCATTCGCAATATCGACAACAGTTTTGAGATTTTCGAAAAAACCTTTTTTTTTGTTTTAAAGATGTTTCCAAAGGCTTCATGTATTAGCTAAAATCTAAATTTTGATGTTTTGGCCCACTCCAGACTGCACGGTAACCTTGACGTAAGGCTTTCTCTTTCAACAATTCAAAAAGTCTTTCACCTCATATTGCAACTTGTTATGACCCGAGACTAATAACTGAAAACAAGTGTTATCATCTCGGTTTCTCAGTTGCTTTCTCTTTGTGGGTTCTAACTGTGACTTGTTTGTATGTTTAGAAGCCTGACGTCTGCCGTGTACGGGAAAAGGACCCTGGGACAAGAGACCTATTTTCAGCAAAAGGGCTCTTTCCGGGCCGTTCAGGGAGTACCAGCTTCTAGGGACCCTGCCTTCATTCTGGAAAAAAGAGCAGGCAAACTGCTTTACAAGGAACACGGTGTTAATGTGTTTTAGAAACTCTTAGATAGGATGCACATCTCAGCACATCTCAATGAAATGTTTCGACTTCAAAGTTTTGTGAAAAACGCGTTGGACGTATTCTGAGATGGATACTGTTGTTTCAAAAGATGTTGTTCAGCTGCATTCCTGTATGCATTCCTAGACAAAAAGGAGTTTTAGGATGTTAAGAATTAGGGAAAATGTAAGATTATAGGAATTAGAAGGTCATAAAGTGGGCAATCAAATATATGTAAACATTAATAACCCCATTTTAGTGTAGTACGGTAATTTACAGACATTTTCATTTTCATTTTATAGCATACTTTCTGAACGTTTTAAAAGTCTTCTGTTCTGAAATAAATTGCCACGTGACTTAACTACCAGTTTATTGCGATGTTAACACTTTATGATAAAGTCAAGAACATAAAACTCTTATGTCGAGTATGCAGTTAACGACCGGTAGCTCTTTGCCAGTTATATATAAGCCCCTTACAAACATACACCGTATTCGTAAATGGCGGCCGCATGGAACGGACTGGCTTCGAATACATGAAAACGAGACTTGGTAGGCCAAAAGGATCGCACAAATCAATGCAAAATGATTTTCCAACACAAAAAAATGTCAAAAACTATTTATAGCCCCAAAACTTCGATATCTCCAATACAGTGAGTGCAGCGCTCTGCTGGCCTACCAAGCCTCGTTTTGATGCATTAGAACCCAGTTTGTTCCGCGCGGCCACTATTTATGAATGCGGTGTAGAGATAAGGCAATAACTTGTGGGCGGGATCAGTTAACGTACCCGTATAGTCGATTGCCGGACTCTCCGATATAAGCTCACCGGAGTTCTCCGGTGTATTTAATGTCCAGATAAGAAGACCAAACTCGACACAGAACTCGGACAAATTGAGAAGTTGAAGCTTTATTGGACTAACACAGTATCAGCTGTACAGTAGTCATATCAACTTGGCAAGCTTGGCGCAACAGCATGTCAGGCCGTTTTGTTCAATAAAATATTCGTACCTCGATTTGCACAACAGCTACTTATGTCAAGTTCATAATTTGTTTGAAATGATTAAATCTCGGCTTGCCTTTAAATACGCTGGTTGTAAGGTTTCTTTTGGCCAGGTTCGTTGAGGTTCTGTAGCAGCTCAATTGTCTCTTATTGTCGAGTCTCACGATGCAGCTCGTTTGTTTCCAGGACCAGGATGTTCATAAGAAGGCAAGTGTTAACCCATGGATAAACCGTCAATCCACAATAGAGTTTACTTCTTCATGGACCGATTTCGGCCTGCCATTTCAGGTTTTTAGAACTGGGTTGCCTAGGAATGTTTCAACACTTCGAAAGAACCGGAAAACCTATTCCTAGATAAAGAAATTTAGCTTAAAAACTACCGGGTCCAGGTGACCGCCATACGCTACTTTCATAATTTGCCCCTGTGACCATAAACAACTTCAAGTCGAGGTCAAGTTCCAAGTTGTCACACATTTGCTGTATTTCGGCTTTTCTGGCCTCGACTTAAAGTTTTTGTTCATGACCACTGGCGCATATTATGAAAGGTGTCTATTCTTTTAACTTGCATTAGCTAAAGCCAACTACACTAATTTAAGACACTATTAAATTAGAGGGGTGTTTACTGTTGTTTTGTTAGCCAACCAGAGAGAAGCTTTCAAGAGCTGCTACAATCAACCACTTTCATAATGTGCCTCAGTGGCCATAAGCAAAAACTTCAAGTCGAGGTCATGTTCCAAGTTGTCGTACATTTGCTGCATTTCCGCCTTTCTCGCCGCGACTCAAAGTTTTGTTCATGATCACTAAGGCGTATCATGAAAGTGGCCTATACCCGTTTCCACTAAGGATAGAATACTAGTAGTCGGAAAAGAGAAATTGCAAGATGGGGGATGGGCTGATGCGCGAGCACTGGGGCGAGGTGTTCGCGTCCGGTATCTTCCGCTCGTCGACTTCAAGAGTCAAAATAGGGATTGCCCGATTCTTCTAAGAAATGCTCCTAAACAGTAAAAAATAAACATGCTCAAATTTGAAGAGCGGTGTGAAGCAGAACAGAGTTCTAAGCAATGCGAAACGGTTGTTTTCTTGCCCTTAGCGAAATTATTTCATCAAACGTAGCTGTTCCGATCGCATCTTTTGTTACAGTGTCTTCATTAACTTAAAATCGTGTTCTATTTATTCAGTCTTTTGTAGTCTGTCAATAAACGCATCTTCATCCTGCAAAATAAAATGTTCACGATGAGTAAATATTGTGGTATTAGTTGTCCGGTATCCATCTTTTCTTTAAGAGCTAAAATAGCTTTCATTTGAATCGTTGGTTTGAAATTACTGATCAGAATGGCAGTACGAATCATCTTTAGGGAACACAACAGAGTTTGGGAATAGCTACACTAACTCATCCGGAAATAGTTTTTAGAATTTTATCATACAGTTAATAATTTTCTAAATCTGGATTCCATCAAGTACAATAATCTTCCGTTGGTTTACCACTAAATGGTTAAAAACGTCTAGTTTTGTAAGACCCTGATATTTTTAAAAAATAATTACAGTTCTTACCAACTGCTTCGGTTATATTCAGTACTGTGTTTCTTAAGCTTGGTTTTACAATCGATGCAAGTGCAAGATTATTTCTCCATGAAAACGGGCTCAGTGACGCAAGCGCAGGTATTAAGTTTTTCTGTACGAGTAAAGGCAGAACACGGCGCAAGAAAAAGGAAAATTTGATCGTCGCGTTTGCCATTGTGTCTACTAATGCGTGATTCAAGGACGTTTTCATGCTTATATAGGAGCTTTTGCGCGTGCGTGGCTCGTGAATATAGATGTTACGTTGATAGCTGTTAAAATCTCTTACCGGCTGGGTTTTGAATATATTTTTAAGACAATAAAGGGCCAATTTTTTATATTAATTACTTGTATAAAAAGATTTGCAATTGAGTTCACTCCTCATGTCTTCCTTACTTTTGATTAATTAGTTGCACTACTGCTATACCTTAGAATGGTCTGCAGTAACCACACATGCGAGGGCAGAGTTTTTTCAAGGAGATCCTCGTGTAAATTCCTTTTGAATCACAATCTTTCTCCTTCATCACCTTGCCACAGACATGGCCTTTTCCAAAATCAGTGCAGGCTGTAAAGACAATACGCGAGCCAGTGTTAACTGATGTATTGTGGCGAGACAAATCGGGCCGTAATTCTCGCTTCTTCACCCCTTCTCACCCTCTTTCACTCTGTTCTTCCGGTTTCCAGTTAGCCCTAACCCTTCCACTAAGCCTCCTTCTCGTCTGTTCAAACCCTGTTTCATGTCTCCAGTTCTTTTAAAATCAAATGAGTGAGCATGTTTTGCTGCGACATACCAGAGAATTTCCTAACCGACAGGTCAGCGACAATCAGACTGCGAACGTAGACTGTAAAAAATTGTCTGAAACTATCACCCCACCCCACCCCCTTCCCCCTTGAAAGATCAAACGATCCACCAAAGTAGAGACGAAATCCGCTTGTCCTTCAGGCAACCATTAGAAATATTCCGTGGTTGTCCAAATTTACCAGTACGACTATAAAAACTAGAACTAACTAGAAATATAAAAACCGTGAACACATAAATATTTGTGGAATTTTTTTTCTAAGCCAATCAAAGACGAGATCCTGACCACAAACAACGACAGCCGACGTGCTTGCGGCTCATCTCCAGAAGTTCAAATGGAATTTTTTGTCTGATTGGTCAATAAAAAATAAACCTTTCGCAAATATGCTAACGTTAACTGAAGGTCTGGAAAAAATTTTTCTTTTTTTCATGTGTTCAACCTGTAACAACTTGTGAAGTGTGTGACTGGTAAAAAATACATTTTACGTAGATATTGCAATACAATCTCGCGCATATCTGGCGATTTCAGAAATTAAAATCTCAAAATCTCCCTGAACCCCATAATCCATTTCTCACCCGCATTTTTTAGTCTAGAAAAATCAGCAATTGGTATCGAAAAAGTCTGGGAAAAGTCTGAAATTTTGTATACCAAAATCGGTGCGAACCTTGTAAAACTAATGTACGTACTCAGTTGTCCCAAAGCGGAAGTTTGGACAAGAAGAAATAAGACTAAATTCGCAGGAAATCTTATTTCTGAAATAAAATCTTGCATCACCTTTCACTCTGTAAGTATTTCTATGTAATCAGTCGAGTGTCTTTAGACAATTAACGGTTAAAGATTTACTTGTTCAACTCCAAACTTTATTTGTCTAGATCTCGGACATTCGGACACAGGTTTTGACACACTCTCCCCACCCCTGGTAGAATACTTACGAGGACAGCCCAGCTTGTTGCGGCCGAGCGCGGGTTGTCCGTTCGAACAACATCCATAACCGATGTCCCGGCACTTAGGTACTGCTGCGGCTCTCGCTGGGATAGCTTCAAATATTGAATTCAAATAGTAATTATTAGTTTTACAAACGTAATTCTTGGTTTGCACTGACGTCACAGAAGTATTTATTTTTAACCGGGAGAAATTTAATATGTTTTTGAGCGTATAGAGGCTGAAAAAATACACAACATGGCGAAATTGTGCAGCAATATTGCATTTCGTAGCCGCGATATGACGCAACCATCACAACAATGATTTCATAGAATGTATGAGGCGGCCATGTTTTTTTGTAGCTTTTATCTTTTCATGGGGGGTCCTCTGTATGTTAAAATTCAAAGAAAAATTAATTAGAACTAAATATAGATTGGAAACTGTATAAAATTTACAACAAGCTGTGCAAATACAAGGTTCTAGAATGTGCAAAAGTGGAATTGTTATTGATGAAAGATATGGCGATTGCTACTTGCCCCATCTGGTCAGTTTCACGCTGGAGTCAAAGCAGTGGTTTGAGGACAGATAGCAGAATTGAGCCTTTCGAGTAGTTGACAACTGTTTACGAGCATTCTGAAGTTAGAAACACCACCCAACAACCTACCCTGCATGGTTACGTTCCTAAAGCGGGATTTCTACGGTACGAGTTGTCAGCCCGATTAGAGCCAACGATTTACTCGTCCCTGGGAAGGACAAATCCGACGAACTTAAAATTAAGACACTTTGGGTTTTGGAGATTAAATTTACTTCACTACTGCACCTATAATGAGTAGTTTTATTGATTACTCATTTCTATTATCAACATAAACGATCTTGCGACTAAATTTTTTGTTGTTCTAGACTGCATAGCAGTCCATTTTTTCTCTGAAATTTCTTCAGATTTTCGGTCCTTTAGCGAAGATAGGGAATGTTATGCAGTTTTAGCAAGCATTACTGCATATAGTTTTCTTTCTCATTTCCATTCTTGCCGTTTTCCGTTTAATTTCATGTATACGTGGTGCTAAATTTCTCCGATAAGAAATAGATTAATATTTGAATAAGCAAGCACTTACTGCAATACTTGCAAGACTGAGCACATGCGACCATCATCCTGTCCTTGGCCGTTTCACAATATCCTTTCTTGACGAGTTTGTCGCACACCCCTGCAGTACCGGCGTATCTATCAAAACACACCAGTACTGTGGAGAAAGCATTTATTTTAATATATTTAACAACTTTATTTGGACGTAAGTGAAATTACAATAACGGACAAGAAAAACAATACTATAGAAAAGTAATTACGACTGCCAAGTGGGTGGAACACGAACGGGACTATGAGTCCCATGGTGTCATGCACCTTAATGTTAGAAGCAACAACAATATTTACAAGAGAAACAATATGGATGACAGGAACAGGACCTACATAGGGAGTAAGTGCAAAGATAATCAGGGTTGAAGTATTACATAAGATATGTAAGTAAATATTCTGTAGTGGTGCTTTCAAACTTGGGGAAGATAAGGAAACAGAGCTTGAGGACAAAACTCCAGAGTTTTAGCAGTGCGATTCAAAAAAGAAAGCTTAATTGGTTATGCTAGAGAAGGGTGTCTATTAACCCGTTAACTCGAACAACTGCAAGCTGTGACAAACGTAACCCCGCTCTCAGCCTCACCCGATACAGATAATTTCATTGCCAAATAGCAAACTGGAATCAGCCGTTAGAAAAAGTTAAAAATAGATGAAGCACTGAAGAAAATGATTGTTGATATGTATAAAATAATCCTTTTCCGTGAAGAGCTGTAATACATTTGTCTGCTTGAAGAGTAAATTAGTAAAGGTAATAAGACTGAGAGGAGTCCAATTCGGTCTCTACGAGTGATAACAAAATTGGACGACCGCGAAGCGTGGAGAAATCTAACCTGTTTACCACGAGTATGATTATACAGACTGAATTGGACGACACAAAGTCATTTTACCGATTTATCATACATATTACAATTTCTGAGAAAAAAGATCAGAAATGGGTTTGAATAAAACTCACTGTCAGAATTATGATCAGCTCATTAAGGTGTCTGTTAACAGGCTCAGTGTAATCGAGCAGTTCACAGACAATTTCGTGAATAATAAAAAGGTTAAAAGACTAGTCAGATTTGAGGAAATTGTGTTTTTATGATACTTATTGTAATAAGTGGATTTTTTATTTTGTAAGCCTATCAAAGTTTCGTTTGGTTTCTGTCTTGTCAGTACTTACTGTCAAGCTTTCTGGGTATTTTTCAAAATGGCGGTTTTGAAACTGACACCCAGACGGCCCTTGGGAAGAGGTTGTACTTACTGTCGCATCCCTTGTAATTTCGCCCCTCAGACCGAGTTTCACTATCTTGGCAACAGCCAAATTTGGAGTTCCTGCAGTCTAAAAAACAGTGCATGGCATTAAATTGGTTTCACTCGGATCGTGTAGGTTTGGTGACTTGTTGCGGTCTCCTACATGCGAGCAGCAAGTCAAAAAAGTTGTGGCGAGTCTTAATCTGCAGGTTCGCAAGGCATGGAGGGAATTGCATAAACGAACGCTTGGCATAATATTGAACAGTCAAAGTTACTTGTATTTTTAACGTTTTAAGGGGAAGTAAACTGTATTACATACAAAACTGATGCAAACTGGTTAGTTATTTTTTTGCATCTTTCTAGTCAAACCGTCATAATTGTCAAAACCACTTATTTTGACAGAAGATTTCATTTTACAAACATTCAATCCTTTTGGAGCAGTGCCGTTTTGTTTTAATGTTCTTCGTCTTGACCTTCATAGAACTGCATGTACTCATGCATAAGCTATAATCTATTTCAATGGTCTTCAATCGTTCTCGAAATTTGCCCATCTGTACGTACGACCTGCATATTTGCATCAATTAATCGATGTAGAATTGTAACTGATTGGAAATTATTCGTAGTAGTTGACAGTTTTGTCAATAAGATGTATGGTTTCTAGAGAAATGGAAAGATTTCGCAATCATACCTATTATGCTAAAATATAAACGTAAAAGATAGGCTATGCCAAAATCGTGTCATGCTTCGGTTAAGAATGCGCGAGCTTTCTTGATATAGCGGTTTCAATTCTATTTTCCTTGCCTATACTAACGTTTGTCAGTAACTGTGCTCATAAAGTGGGTGGCCCCTCTCAAATTGGTCCGCAGTTGGTCTAGGGTTTAATGGAGCCGAAACCAATTGTAGAATCGCACACATTTTAGGTATCCTACTGATGATCAGTTACTGATTTGCTCCTTTATTTCAGCGACATCATGGTTGTCTGTGCGATTTTAATTCTGCCAGAATCTCGGCAAAAGCAAAACTTTTCTGATACACAAGAAGAAATTGTTTAATGTTGAAAGCTATTCGATTGTCCAAATTTGTACTTTCCGAGTTAGAAACTTGCATTCTTCCTTCAGCTTTGACAACCCTAATTCCTTTCGGTCTTTCAAGGATCCTTGGGACAATAGCAAAACGACACGATTGCGACAGAGACTATCATTAGCGTTGGTCGAGCAGGTAAAAGATAGGCTCTGTTGTAAGGGTAAATGATACCGTGATAAGCACCTTAACTTTACCCGCTCTACCAGTCCTTTTAGAATCATACTATTCAAAGCAAAAATTGAGAGATATATTTACCACAGAATCCGCATGTTTTGGAGCAATAACTCTTCAGCACCTTCCTAAAACGTGAGTGGTAGCAGTAGTTTTTTCGTTTATAAAACGAGCAGCTACGGTATCTGTCTCTGCACTCTGTGGAAAGAACAAATTCGTAACTAAACGGCTTGAAATTTTAAACGAAGTGTTTATTGTGTTCTTATCACATCAAAAATGAAGTTTGGTAGAAGGGCAACTGAAGCAAAAGTGTTAGAAAAGTCGGCAATGTTGATAACATTTCTTTCCTTTGGTTGGGTTTTATACTTGTTAACGAAACATTTATCTAAAGGAGTTTCAGCTTTGCTTTTGTAAGGCCATTGTAAAGAGAACATAAGAACTGCAATAAAACTCTGGATATGAAGAATTTATTTGTGTGGAAAACAAATGTTCAGTCGACTGGTGAGAGGAAAGAGTACGAGAACTGGTAGTAAAAGGGCTGGAAAGTGACCGGTTGGGAAAACGGAAAACGAGATGAACACCGTGAGATGAGTGTGAATGGAATGGGGGGTGTCGAAAGAGGAACTAGAGACCATCAGTTTTTAATCTTTACTTTTTCTCCAATAATTTATTAATGGGACTTCCAGTTATTGAGTTTGTGGGTAAAAATGATCCAGTGAAAGATTTATCTAGCAAAAACATAACTGAATGTGTCATAAGTGAATATTGATTGATTAATTTATTGTGTTGATTGATTAATTGATTGAGCATGTGTTTAATTCATTAATTCAGGATTGGATAATTTGTTAGTTTGTTGATTGGTTAATTGATTGATTGGTGTGGACCGAGTGAACGACTCGGATTGAGTGGAGCGAAGTTAAGGGCGGCTATAGGTACTCACACTTTTCATGGTTCACGTGTGTCTTTCACAAACCATCGCAATACCAACTCCTCTTCTTCAATTGGCAAAAACGGAATCCCTTAAAACCCCACCAAGACAAACATGGATCGAAACGAATCAACTTTGGGATTTTTTTACTTGTTCTTTTAAAAGCTAAACCTATCAACGACCTTTTATTAGCCGTTCCATTTCGCAGAAAAAGCCAACTATAAACAACAGACCTCGTCGGTGTTCTTGACAGATACGTTTATGTCTTGAACCAATATAATAATGCTAAAGAACACCAGCTTTTGAGGACAAACCTGGTCGGGACTATCGTACAAAAGGCCAGAAATTTAGGAGTACATGAGCCCATGAAAATAGGGGTATTTAGCCGCCCTTGGCGAGTGAATGAGTATAAGTGAGTGAGCCAGTGAGAGGAGTTCATGGGTGAATATCGTGGCTCTACCTACCCAAAAAGTTACCAAATACTCGCTTTTCCTCTGGTTCATCGGCAAGTTTTGCGGATAGGGCCTTGAGGAGCATTTCCTCACGTTGGTTCAATGGCTTGTCCTCCACCTGTTCCTCTTCAACTATCTTACCCAGCGACGTCATTATGACATTAAGCTTATCTTCATCTTGTTTAGTGGTCTGTTTTTGGTCGTTGGATTTATGACCAATGAGATCCTCCAATTCTTGTAGAACATCGCGGTCGGAGGCTTTTGCATTCGGTAGTGCCAGCCCTCTTGCTGTGAATACAGATTTCAAATGAAGAAACCTCGTTAAGATACAATGCGCATCCATTGCAATAAAGCATACTTTTGTGGCCGACCTGTTCCTCGAAACGTTAATTTTGAGCTCATAACGAAAAAACGACCAGTCGTTTGCTTCCCTTGAAGACTACAAGTATTTGGTATTTACCGTTGTTGTCTAAAATGTTGAGCCAATCGAAGAATTTTAAACTCATAACAGTTTCTCTTGAAGACTAGTGAGAAAAATTGGCTTTGGCGTTGAAGCAGTTGACGAAAACCCATAACACGACTTTCAGTTTGCATCTCTAGATCTGAGAGAGTAAAAGTATATCAGTGTTGTTACTTTTTTCTCAAAATGTCTTAGCGTACTTTTCAACAATGCAATTGAACATAATTATTCATTTGTGTCTTGAAAAGCAGAAGCGTTTGGTGTATTCGTGTTTTAGTCATGTTATAAGTTTCCGTTAATTGATTCAAAAGTTACGACATTTGTTCAACACCCCGAAACACTGGTACATCTATTTTTCAAGAGACGCAAATCGAATCTTCATGTTATCACAGGCAGCCCAAGTCGTAAGTTTGTTGTAAAGTTTGGGGTCAGATTTATAGACGTTTTAGGGATTCGGTAGTTTACGCGACTTTTACGATATCGTAGAAACTGTACCTTCAGGATGATGCTGAGGCGTACATAGAAATGACACAAACTAGGCGACAACAATTATGGTAAGCAAGCTTTATCTGTGCATTTTGTAGCCAATTTCTCAATATAGTAAAAGTTGTTACAAATTTAGATATAAAACCCACAGTTACAGCCTGGGCCACCTAGTCAATCTCCTAGAGTCGGGTTTTCGTCAACTGGTTCAAAAGTTAAGCGTGCATTTTTTATGTTTGGAAAAGCGACTAACGAGCTGTCTGCCCTTGTGACCACTCTTGGTGTGCTTAGAAATTACAACTATTCGTGCTCCAGATCAATAAAACGACGTATGTTCGCTGGCATATCGTGACCTTAAATACCTTTCCGTAACAGCATCATCATCATTATCATCAATCAAAACACCCTTATCCAGTTTGTGTGTTTTCTTCTAAGGAATGTTGATTGAGGAGAAAGTATCGGAATTGATCGTGACCTCGAAGCGGATACTTGTCATCATTTGGGATTACACAGGATATCAGTCATGTCAATGTTGCTTTAATATACACAGGTCCACGCAAGTGCACTTGATGAGCAGAAGTTGAACCCAATTTGACCCCGGGGTAAGTTTAAACGGCTTCGTTTTGCATATTAACATATATATTTTTAGAAAAAATTGTGTGAAGTGGGAATGCTAGCAAATACTTTAAAACTACTGTGGTCGGTAATGGAATTTGTCAGGGCATACGGTGCAATTTTTGTCAAATTCCCTTCTTTCCCTGTCTAGCCAGGCGGAATATTAACTTGGCATGATTAGATGATGTAATCAAGTCGCATCCTTTTGGGTTTTCTCTGCGGAAATTACAGTGGAAACTGTCATTTGAAATATATCATTGTGTTATTACTGAGATGAGTGTAGATTACTGTTGGTTTTTATTGTAAAATTTTCTACTTAAACAAATCAATTCGCGAACAGAATATTGAAATGATATTGAGGTCGTACGCAACAAGAATGTGTGAATAATACTTCTTAAAAATTATTGACGTAGCATATCCCAGCTGGCTCAAGGTCATTAACCTATTACAAATATGACCTGGTATAAATGTACATCTAAAGCCGAAATATAAGACTAATGAAGTGTTTTTCGATAACCCTTTCATACCAAATCTGAGATGTAAGTCGTATTCGTGTAGCACAACACCCTCTTTTTTTCTTAGAACGTCTATTTTGATTTTTGGGGTTGCGGCTGAACGTTCTTAATTTGGGGGAGATCTCTGCGTCAATTGTTTCTAAAAGTGTTTTTATTAAATTTCTGAATCGGAATGTGTAAGTGTGTATACGTTCAAAGCCGGTTGTTCCAAAATTCTGACCTTCCGGTTTCACATACCATATGTACCAAAATTGCCCTTGAAGCAAGACTGACCTGATTATATCTATTAAATTGAACGGCTTTGCATACAAGATTCGCGTGTTATCAAACTACATAATACTGCTCACACATTATAAGAAGGTGATGACTCCTTTCAATTTCAAAGTTTGTAAGAAGTAAACGAATCCCTTTCTTATCAGTCTTACCCTGTCGTGAATGATGTTCTTAGCATGCTCTCAAAATGAGTTGCCATGCTTCAGGCTCAACGTTCATATAAAAAAGTGTTCAGTTATATGATGATTAAATGAGTGTACATAACATTCTATGTGTCCAAGAAGAAGGGAAAGAGAAAGAAAACTCCTTTTCAGCCTTTATAAGAACCGAGTAATTCTTATAATATATTGATAAAAATACAATGCAGCCAGGGGCTGAATACCATTCTTTACATCCTTACAATAATAGTAACTACAAAAATTACAATAAATCTAGAATTTCTGGCATGATAAACGATAACACTATTCTAAAAACGGTTTGTTTTGTATTAAGGAAGAGTGAACCGCCAACGCGGGTGCTAACACTAGCGCGGAGAGTGGCTCTGAGGGAGCAGGCAGTGTAGAGTTCTATTAGTTTAGTTTTCTTGTTTTGAAAAGCGCAGGAAATTTCGAATAATTATTACTCTTTTATGTGAGAAAAGCACGTCTCGATCTTTACATCTAGCGCAGAACGAATGAAAACAAATGAGGTTCAGGCAGAGGATTATAACCATGAAAATCGAATATTAGATGTGACTAAATTATCAATGTATAACGACAAAGGCTATGTATTTCTCTGAATCATTGTCTGTTTGATCGATCACAGATTTCTAGCTATAAACAATTTTTTTAAAAAGTGGATAGAACATAACTTAAATGCGGAATCGGAGAGATTTGGCTGAATTGGCCAAGAAACAAATCAGTACAGTCTCAATGCGCCTTAACTATAACTACGTATACTGATCTCCAAAAGGCGAACAATAACTATTTACTAATTGTCATTCTTCAATTATTCTATAATTGTTATTATAGTTGGATGCTATCCGATTAGAGGAGCTCTTGTATTATATCACACATGATTACATCCTGAGAAAAAGATAGCGTCATTATTACATGGCCTTCAATTAAAAATAATTTCATTTCACAGTTTTAGCGGTTTCTCATTGGTAACATGACTCATTACCCCAAAAAGCGAGCTATCATATTGTATGCTTAATGTCATGAGTTCAAGTTTAAAAGTGAATCCCAAAAAATATATTAGACTTTAACCTTCGCTCGCATAATCTTCATAGCAGGTTCTATATAAATGAAGAATAACATTAAAAACCTTTTTAAAGAATGGGTTATTTTCTCACGCAAAGAGCCTTATTTAACTGGAAGACATCTTATCCTCTTTGGGTATAACAATGTAGCTTCAACAAAACAGAAATTTTGAATTATCATATCTCAGTCAGGCTATTAGTCTTTGTTTTTGCAGAACTACAAACTCATAACGACATAAGGATCAATATACCGCTTTAGCATGGCTGACATAAAAACAGAGAAATTTTGAATTATCATATCTCAGTCAGGCTACTAGTCTTTGTTTTTGCAGAACTACGAACTCATAACGACATAAGGCTCAATATACCGCTTTAGCATGGCTGACAGTGCTACTATAGGTGATATATACAACGCTAAGTACTCCTAAGTACCTGTACACTGACACTAGAAGCCATAAAGTAAGTTAAAGCATTAACACTTACCTAGACATAAAAGTACACAAACCAGGAAAATCTTCATCTTCAAGTTGAGTAGTTTCTGTAAACCAAACCAAAGCTTTGGCTGTGGAATAGATCAGTTTCGCGTGTCTTCGTGAGCGGTCTGAAAATGAATTGAACAGTGTCTGTATATATAGCCAGTTGTTGACATAAGCTCCTGTTGAAAAACCCACTAATTATCTTTGCGTCTCGGAATTTCAAAGTTTCGAATTCCAGATTTAAACCACCACGTTCTGTCAAGGTGCGGTCGGGCGTGGGTCATTGCGTCGTTGATCTTGGATTTCAAGTCACTGGAGGCATCCCACTAGACGGAAGAAGAATCGTAACAGTATTCGTCATTTAAATTCCAACTAAATATAGACAGGAGTTTGGATTCCTTTTACAGTAGTTTGCCATATGAGGATGAACTACATCCTTTAGTAGTTTAGAATGATGCTATTTCTAGCTCAGGTATGATTTTATTTTTACTGATATGAGAATTGAAATGACCAAAAATAGAACAAAATATGGAAGCTGAGATGGAACTGGAAGAATTGAGTAATTGAACTTAAAGGGTAACACCTTGCCTTTTTATTCAATTTTCATGGTTTACGGAATTAAGATGAATTACTTTCTGTTGCTCTTACTCATTTTTTAAATTAAACACGTTCTTGTTCCTAACTCTTCTGTCCATTGATTTATGAAGATTTCCCTCCATAACTAAGTGGCATTTATTTCTGTCTACTAAGCTTCTTTTTGCATTTTTCTCTTTATCAAAAATACTGAGCTAGTGCTTCGTACGTCTTTCGAGAATCTTCAGTGTTGCTCAATGATAAAACTATGAAATTCTACAATATGCTCTGATTACCGAATTGACACGAATGTAGTGTAACGAGCTATTTACGCAGGATATTTTAAATTTTCGCTGAAACAACAAAAGTTATTCTCAGTACAAAACACAATAACTCCCATAACCTAACAGTCAATGAACCTTCTAGTTCTGTCTCAGACTCTCTGCTATGAAAATGTTATGAATGACAAGAGTTAAATATAAGTCCAGGCGTATTTTATAATGCTAATACCATGCAGTTAATGTTGAGATATTACAACCTGTTAATGCTCTGTGGATGCTGAGTCATTTCCGAGTTCTACGTGGGTTTTAAAGGGCGTGAATGCTTGTTTTCAATTTTTTTTTTGTGATTTGTGTGCAAAACTGGTGGTTTCCGAAATGACTGATTTCGTGAACGGAAAAATGAATTTAATCATTAATCGTGACTAGAACTGTAATAATAACATGTTTTTCCCGTGTTTCTTGAAATCGTAACCTGTATTTCAATGATCATTGCAGAGCCGCCCCGCCTGAGTCAGGTCTCGACATTTTCACACTCTGTGGTTCTCTAGCTCGTTCTATGCATTTATTTAGTTGAAACTTTCACAGAACCAAGCCGATTTAGTAAAATTGTAGAACTACTTCAGGCTGTTAATGAAATCGGATTTGAGACTATCCTGTAAGCAAAATTCATCATAAGCCCGTCATTGAAGTGGTTCCGGTTATTCTTGGTTCAGTTACAATATTGATTTTAAAAAAATCTTAAATTATTGAAAAGTTAATTCTTTCTTGAATCTCATATATCATAGTTGCAGTAGCATATCAGACAGTTCGTGTAAAGAAACACTCCACTCAAACGCAAACTTCCGCCACATAGCTGGGCATTTGGGAAACTTGATTTTGAGGATATGTTTACACTATAACGGATAATTATTTTGCCCGAAAACTGTTATGGCGGATAGGCCTTTTAGTGAACGCTTTTTTGGTACAATGTTTATCCGGAGTAGGCGGCAGTTGGTGCATATCTCGGCTGATAAACATAGAAATTATCCGACTCTTGGGGGTTGGGAGGGTTATCAGTTACCTTCGCACATGACCAAGACAAATCCCTCAACAATTTAGTTATGCTTGCACGTATTCAGGTTGCGCATGCGCAGAAACAAGCAGTACATGTACAAAGAGTTCTGCACTGGTTTCCGCACTTGTAACGCTTAATTCTTTAAGTTTTTGAAAGAACACGGAAACACACGCCTTTACTCTTTAATGAACCTGCCGTGACCGACCTGACCTTGAAGAGTTGTCAGTCCTTAATCCAATTTCCCTTTAAATACCTGCAATGCCCAATTTAACCTGCTGTCAGGAAGGCTACCTTTTTAAGAAAGACAAAAACGTATACTGATTTAAGAGTTTCTTATGATATTCTCCTCTCGATTTATAGTACCTATATGTAGTAATGAATAACAACTGAAGTGAAGAAATAAACAATTGTTTTTGTAACTTACTATTTCTTTACTAAAGCTAAGTCTGAATTTTAGTTTTTACCAAATGTTGTTACTTGCTTTTAATAATAAGTGACGTCACTATACGCGAAGATCATCGTGTGCAGGCATATGCTAGCTACTTCAAGATCGGCGTGGCAAATCTCAGTACTACTTTTAACGCGTACATTTATAAACAATTTGTCTAAAGTTTAGTTTTGCTGCGATTGTGTTTCCATAAGAGCATAAGTTCCCTGGATCGCGACTGTACCGTGAACGTTTCCGCCCGTTTTCGTGAAATGTTACGGCACGCTAGATAAAATGCCTAAAAAGGATCGTACGCACTTTTGTGATCAAAATTTTAATCTTATAACCGGTCATAATTGGGCATAAACCCCCACTTAAGAATTTTTGTACTCTCTACAATTCAAGAAACGAAAATCGTTTTGAGTCTTTCTTCTCCCGTTATTATCGTCTTTGTTCGCGAAGTCAGAGCGTTTCCACAATCAACTCAGTGTCATTGAACTTTAGATGTTTGAGCGACTAGCAATAGTGTGTCTGTTATTGATGGGCGTGAATTCTTCAGCTAGAGCTCCCTGTTTACACCACATTGGTGATTAGTTATACGATAAAAAGTAATTGGAATAATTCTAAAATCATTTTCACTATAGTAACAGCACTTTTGTAACTAAATCGTTGCATGTGTAATTGACTCAGAAATTACGAATTCCGGTGCCATCTTAAGACCAAAATCATGCTGCTTAAACATACAAGTTTAAAAGTACACGAAAATCTCTAAACCTAAATTAAGTGATTGCTTAATTCTATCTCTCGCGGGGCGTACACATTCTTTTCTCAAATTATCGTCCTCTAACGTTATAATGATATTACCAACTTTTTTTCGAATTCCGTACGAAATATTACTTTTTTATTACTTTCTGAATAGTTGTTTCATGTTCCTTGATCCTTTCTCGTTTAATACCGCCAGCTTTCTCAATTTTACCACAACCAGAGGAAATCTAATACTTCAGGCAAGGTACGTGTTAAACCTCATTCCGGTAGCAGAAGAACTTCTTGATTTAGAATTTAAAGTGAGATCTTCCGCTGCTCCCAGTCGAAATAATTGTATTTATTTCGCCACACACGCGTGTCAGCGGGAATTCTCGCTATTTGTGCTTCCCATCCACAACCTCAAACGCCTTCCAATTAATTCCTGAATTCAGGCACGGACTGATTCCAGCAACAGCACTGCGTATCACATGTTAAGCTAAATTTTAATCATTCTAAAAAAACTGCCCTGTAACACTAGCACCCTCTTGGTGAGATGAGATTGGCAACCTTTGCCAAGTGTTGATACAGATGATGCAGATGTAGATCATGCAGATGTAGATGTAGTTGTATAGAACCACGATCATTTTATGAAATCAAATTGAAATCAACTGGCCTGTAGTTAAAGCGGATGTTCGTCTTGCATATATTGAAAACTTAAAATAAGGAAAACAGTTAATACTTTTGCAGTTAGCTGTGACATAAAATATTTGATAAAGCGGTGGGTGTTTAAAACTGTTATAGAAGACTGTAAAATGCTTTTCATTTCTTATAGAAATCGTTTTCTTAGATTTTATTACTTATTCAATTGCGTACTAATTGTTCTTCGTTTTCTTTAGCCGTTGTTTTGCAAACTCTAAAGATTATATTTTGAAAATGTACCAGTTAAGTAAAACATTCATTGGGTACACGCACACACACCGCGCAAGCAACAAACACAGAGGAAACTTAAAACCATGTATCGTCTGCATCGTGCAGATCAATTTGTGGCTTAATGGTCAGCGCGGTTCGAAATTCTACGCCCATTTTCATCGCTTCGATTCCTTGTGAGTGGATTGTCATTTTTTAAAAATTATCTATTTTTCATTACAATTTGCTCATGAATGGAATAAAGTTGTACTGAAATAATTTTCTTAGCCATTGTTTCAAGTTTTTGCTCGTTTTCTAACTGGATCTCGAGTTAAAAACGTTTCCTTTGAAATACTGAGCTCATTTGAATGTGGCAGTGGTTTAGACTAAACTAGTTAACCAATAGCAGCGCTTATCACTGATTGTTAAAATATCCGCCCCCATCACGCGTGAACCACATTTTGATAAGAATTTGTACAACGTTAACGCGAGAGTCTCAAACAAAATAGCTTGGAGATCAGTTCGCCGGTAGTACAGTATATTGTTTGAATAATACTTTTCCTCGATTTAGTTCGTTTGGTGCTGTGTAGTGTTGTGTCGTTTGAAAGCTGTGCCGATGAGGTTTAGTATTTAAACATAGAACTGTTTCCCACTGAACGTTTGTTTGGGTCAGTATACCGACGACGAGCACTAGCAAACAATTCTCATATATTCACTGATTCTGTTTATTGTGTGTTCAGGAGAGTATAAAAGCAATAAACTGTACTCTTTCGCTTTCTCGACGTTTTTGTTATGTTGCTGCAATTTGCCCTTTATTTTATTTTTGACGAATTAGTTCCCACACAAAAGCATATTACATGTATGCGATTGGAGTATATTAGTACTGAATACCAACGGATCAAAATCCATTCACAACACTGCACATAGTATCTTGTTAAGACCTTTCTGCATGCAAATCCGACACACCTATCAGTACCACGAGTACTCCCCACTCTTATCCACAATTCATCGGAAGAGCAGAATGAAACAAAAGGTAATATAAAATCCCTCGTTCTTCAAAATTTTTGTAATGTCGATCAAGGCAACGTTGCTATCCAAACAGCAAAGTAGAGGATCACGTATCATCTCAATCTTCTAATTTCGATTTTTTTTATCTACGGCTGCAAGTCGGCATTTTTAATGTTAATAATAGATATCATTCTAATTATTATTATTGTTTTTACTATTATTATTATTCTCTATTATTATTATTATTATTATTACTATTACCGTTATTATTATGCTCCAAAGGCCCTCAATGGCCCAAAGTGTTTCTTCCTTAACTGCGTTAGGAGAATATAAGATATATAGGTAGCCATGTCTTGTGGTTTGATGGGACCTTCAATTGGCATAGAAAACACCACCGAATTTAATGAAAACACCACGAGTGCGAAGCACGAGAGGTATTTGTCACTTACATCAAATAAAAGTTGTATTTTTCATTCATTGTTCGAGAACACCGCAGCTACAAAAATACCAACTTTTTCAAAGTTACCGATCATTTCCAAAGATTTTAATTTCCCAAGATTTTCCGAAGATTTTCCGAAGTGTCCCGAAGATTTCTAGAAGATCTCCGATGATTTAAAAATAATTTTCTGAAGGTTTTCCAACATTCCCGAAGATTTCGGAACATTTTCCGAAGATTTCCGAAGAGTTTCCGAAAGTTGCCGAAGATTTTCGAAAATTCTCCAAACTCTTGCAGAACATTTTTTTTATCTATTTCAAATTTTTCAAGTAAATGAAGTTCCCGGATGACAGTGCCAGTTTGTATGGGTAATCGCATGGTTTGGAGTGCAATTCGTCTTCGGAAATTAATCAGCACGAGTAAATATTTCAACCTAAAATTGAGCGAACGAAGTGAGTTCAATTTGTGGTCTTTGAAATATTCACGAGTGATGATTAATTCCGAATTGCACGAACAAACCATTCGATTACTTGTTAATAATATGCATTCATGAAAGAAAGGAAGTTTGCAAACCGTCGCGTAAAACTCCTCGAGCACTGCGTTCAGCTCTTCAGGTATGTAACTTTCCATGTTGTCATCATGTCCTGACTGATTTGCCCAAGATTTCCACACTTTGAGCCAGTTGTTTGTACGTGTTCTTATTGGATGTTTTGTCTTTCAAAGTTTGAACTAGGTCTTCATTACACTCAGCAAACCTGGCCGCCATTTTGTTTGTTTACAACCAGTGAAAATTACATGTTACCGCACTGTTTTGATTTGTAATTGCACTGTTTGGGATTAACAGAGGGGCTCTTATCCAATCAAATTGCAGTAATTTTTCTCTGCATATTATTAATTATTATTATTATTATTATTATTATTATTATTATTATTATTATTATTATTATTATTATTATTATTATTATTACACCATAAACTGCATACCTTGTCGTCAACAAGCACTGGCTTCACACCGAAGAAAGGCCTCGTAGCATACTCTGGCTTCACAGGACTGTGATCATGTGCTGGTCTTGGCGAAATAAATATCCCACCAGTTTCTAAAACAAGATTGATAGATTTTGTCTCAAATAACTCAAGACCTACAGCTATTATTCATTACAGATGGTATTCAGACATGACATTAAAAAATAGCAAAATTAGTATAACAAATGAATGTAATTGATACCAGTTTGCCACCAGGTGTCGACAACAGTGCAGTGTTTGTCACCAACCACATCGTTATACCAGCGCCATGCCTCTTCATTGATTGGTTCACCAACTAAGGACAGAAGAAAGTCAACGTGAGGCAGCCATAAACTGATGCTATCCAGAATGTCCTTATGACGTTTAGAATCGCTGTATAAAAAGGCATTGGTCAGCCACACCAATTAGCACTTAACACTTGAAAATTGTGGAAGAAAAATTTATAAAATCAATAATCAAAACTACAAATTTAGTAGAGCTAGACCTACATGCACCGACCATAGGAATTATTGTATACTCTTCTGACAGCGCTTACACAGAGGTTTCAAAAAAATGAACTCGTAGGAGTTGGAACAGGCAGAGTATGAGTTGGAGGTTTATCGAGGGTTACATTCACGCAGACAAAATAGAATTGTGGTGAAAATAGACATCGCAAACGAGACTAGTAAACGTTGCTTGCAACTCACGACACCTTGATTTGAAACCCCTGTTACATGTATCTTAAAAGCTGACACCATACACGACACCATCATATCATGGAAAAACTGAGTTACACACATAATCTTCTTACAGTTACGTTGCGCATCCCCTAGTCCTCACCGTTTTTCAAACAAAAGTCTAAAACTAAACTTTTCTTCTATGTACCATTGATAGCAATTGACAATTTTCTGGTGTATCATGCCCCTTAATTGACAGTACTTACCTGTTCCAAGGACTCTCAAGGATGATCTGTCATATTTTTTGACCCACTCATCTCCATATTTCAGTAGTAGTCGGATTGCTGTTGGTGCGCCATAGAATTGGTTCAGTTTCAGTCTCTCCACCATGTCCCAGTACCTCCCAGGGTCTGGATACGTGGGAGTGCTCTCAAACAGTACACTTGTTGCCCCATTGGCCAGGGGTCCATAAACAACATACGAATGTCCTGTGATCCATCCCACATCAGCAACACATGCATACTGATCGCCTGGCTTGTAGTCAAAACAGCACTACATGTACAGGTAACAATGGAAAGCCACACTCAATTACATCGAATATTATAAATACAATTATGATTTACTATAAAAATCTGATTGATTTAAGTACTATCAACTTGTCTATTACTCACTACCTACAATTTTGTCTCTAAACAGTCTAATTACATTGAGCCTGCAATCGGCTGCTATCCAATAACAATCAGGTAGCTTGTAATTGGACACCAAGATGAACCAATCGTTATCAGACATGGTTAATACAGATATTTTGGAGGAAAATTCAGGACTTTTCAAGGGCATTTGACACTTTTTCAAGGAACTTAAATTGTCATAGCATTATATATGATTACTTTCTATTTGAGAAGAGCAATTAACTTGCCACCACGTGCACCCTAAAACAGTCGACATCTCTATTGTCTACTCTTAATCTTTCAGTTTTTTAAGTTTCTGAGGAAGTCGAAGAAATCAGGTACATGTGCGATTTCAATGCACAATTTCAGGTCACTTACAAAATGTGATCACACTATCTACATGTACATATTTAGGTTTCTTTTTATCTCCTAATTAAATACTGAAATCCTAACTATGCATTTATTTCCAACTTGGAATTGTAACTGCACTGACGTTTCTGCTCCTTCATGATTGTTTGCACAATCGCACACAGTACAGTGACCATGTGGTCAATGTTTGCCAGACACAACCGCCATTTGGAAATTACCCAGAAGACACTAAGAACAAGTTTTGAACTGGGCCTGTCCGGTGTATACTCAATTGTTTTTGT